>JAATLQ010036352.1:0-37452 GCA_013421005.1 Heliconius erato x Heliconius himera | reverse complement strand
AGCACATGAATCGTCATTGATATCTTTATTTACTACTTATAGATTTAAAATGTTTCGGCAATCGTTAATATATACTTATATTGACATTTTGAACAAATCTGTAACCAGCAAATTTCATGCACTTTAAATGAGTTTTTCATAAAATTCCAACGTGTTTTATGTAAAAACATCATTGGTTGCGACGTCATTGCTAGTACAATTGTAAAAGATGGCAATGACGCTGGAAGAAAAGTAGGCGAAGACAATGATTATTAGCTTTTAGAGTAGACGAATGGGTCTGATTTCAGGCTGTAGTCCTGAATCTTAGACATATTTCTAATAGTACTAGTACTCACTGATGTGTCGTGTAAAGAATTTTTAATGTTTAAACCAGGTATGACTAAAAATTTACGTAATACCTAAATTTTGTTCGTGAATTTTTCTCGGATTTTATTTTTCTGAATCTTCTTGCTATATCACTTCCATGGCATTTAGTTTCAGTGTAATCGAAACGTTATAAATAATATTACTGTTTTTAGCATATAGAACAGTACAAAAATAAGCTACTGCAACTTAAATTTTATATTTAGAGATAATAAAATAAATATATCTAAAATTTAACGATTTCTATTAATATTCTTTAGTTGTTTTTATTATTTTTTTTTCATTATTCTTTATCTTTTACATCTCACTTTATCCCTAGCGGGGTAGTCAGAGAGAACTGAGCGCCAACAGCTCTACTCTCTGTATGTTTTATTTTATCAACTGTTACCACTCGTCAATCTCTTTACAAATGCCATGTTTTTTCGTGACCTGTATATATCTTTTCTCCCGAGCGAGGGTTTGGGATTTATAACACCCGATATTATAGTTAGGTTTATCCGCTCTTTACCCAGACGCAGCTGACTTCGATGCATCCATTCTTGACATCGAACATTCCCCCAATACCGATGCTTCCCCTTTTTTGAACAATTTATTTTAAATCTCAGTTACTATCTAGTTTTTAAAGCTCTACACACTGCAGAGGTAAATTACGTTTCACTGGTTTTAGGAATTGAATTTACTTTCTTGTTAGACTTAAATATAGTTTTAATGGAAGCTTTTCTCTTACAATGCTCTTAAAATGTTGCAATTCTGTCTGTTTCAAAAGTTGTTTTACATATGATAGAAGTCCCGGTTGTCTTTCTACTTAGGGTCTTCTGATAACGCTGGAGGGGAGTAGGCATCTTGCTCTGATGAAAGGCATTCTTCACCCATCAAAGCTCGTCCTGTACAGCGTCGCAGAATTGGTAGGCTCTTTGAAATAAAGATTTGCCAATGGTAGATAAACGTGGGTAAGATTCACTATTGAAGTATGTGAGTATGGTTTCTTTGTTAGCTAACTTAAGATCTTTCAGCCCACAAACAAAATGGTAAGAGTCCATGGCATGTTGAGTTTATACCTCGGCGTACCGATTTGGCTAACTATTGAAGATACAGTCAGTTTAGTCTTATTGTGTAATTTCGGCAACCTATACAATTTAGGATATTTTACATAACTAGTTACGAGGGATTGAATGTTACATATCTTACGTTTCTTTCATGCTTCTCTTGCAACACCTACGTTTCGCTGCCGTATATCAGCGTCGTTCGTCAGCATTGCACAGTGTTACTAAACGTGTAACTATTCTGTTATTTCACGGTCTCACCAATGCTAGATGCATTGGTGAGACAGTGAAAGCGCGCGTGAAGGCACCGCTAATTCTGTTATCGGCAGCAATAAACTTGTGCGTCTTTTCTGCATTTCTTTCAAATGCAAGAATAGGCTCCGGTCTTTCTTTCCTTGGGAAGGAAATTTTCCCTCGCATGTCACTTTGTGTCACAGACTTTACAACAAGGGAAGCGATTAAAGTATTGTACCGAGGTAGTCTCCCAAAATATCTTATACTTTTGTCAAACATCTAAAAAAAATCTTGGTTTAGGACCTCCTGCGACCTGCTCACTGCTGTAAAATGTGTGGCAAATTAATAAGCAACCTTAGGAATTACTAAAATTGCTCGTTAAAATTTTATTTCTTCCTTTCTCAGAACTTTCACGCTTCATCTTTATCAGTCCTTTCGTTTGGTGCCTTTGTAGCATATCCTTTTACTTTTTAAAAAAGATTTATCTGAGGCCTTATGATCCTAACGAGTTCCGTTTTCTGTTTCAAAGATGTCTAATATTTTGGAAGTACTTATTCCTCTTTGATCGATGGATTTTAAAACTTCCAGCTTCTTATGCGATAATTTGACTCCAAGTTTGGACGTCTCGTACCTCAAAATGAAACAGACTCCTTATAATAGCAACGATTACATATTGGTCTGTTCCCAAGATAGCATCCTAAGCACTCGTGTGTCCACAACTTAACCTTAAATATACTGATCCGCTAGGAATAAGTCAATCATACTTTTCATGGTGATAATATAATAGAACGTGCAAATGGATTGATGATGAACGAATAGCAAAAAAGATTAATGAAGAAAAAGTGAGCAGTAATAAAGAAAGACCTTCGAAAATACAGCATTAAAGATAATGAAAGAAAAAAATCATGTAAAAAGGATGAGGACGCCCCAGATGGCATGTATGAAAAGTTGATGATAGTGAACGAGGCGAAAGAGGTATATAGAGACCGTAGCATTTGGGGTTCCGTTCTCTCTGATTTTCCCACTAGTATTACAGCGTGAAGCTAAATAACTAAGTATTTAATTTCAATTCTATTGAAAAGGATCATTATTGGTACCACAGCATCATTTTTCTCCAGTTGCTTATCATTATTCTACACTAATCGTCATTGTCCGATTTAACACATTTAAAAAAAAAAACAATTTATAAAATAACTAGGGGTTGTTCATAGATGCCACTTCAATAAACGTGTATTATAATGTCCAAGCTTACATCTCACAGCAAAATTACGGCTTTACACGCTGGTTTTAAAAAAGACATAATTTTTGGTTTAAAATAACAATTTTAGGAGAACTGCCATATAACGTATTATTTAGCTTCACGCTTTTTCTCGCATAAAGCGGGCTAGGCAGAAGGAATTTAGTGTTAAGGCACTCCAGGCACTGTCCAATTTTTAATTTTTTCGAGACATTGCGCGTTGATATGTGTTACTTAATACCGCCTATCTTTAGTATATCAAACCGAGCAAATGAAAATAACTTTAATCCACGAATCGAACCCACAACCATTGTATTTACAATACAAATGCTGCCTTAATAGTTATTAAACCTGCTTTAATAGTTATTACTGACCTTAAAGTATTATTTCATATGATAGAGTATCGAAGTACCTAAAGATGACGTGCATGCAATGTTCGACGAGGGACCACCCGATACTCTCAGTATTTCGTACGAGCCCATGACGGCCATCACTCACGTGCCTGAGGAAGACCACCTGCAAGAGCTGCCTTCCCTCCAGGAGCAGGCGTCTAAAATAGAATCTACGCAGAGCAGACTACCTAGCCTTATGTCTAGTCAAATTTCTGCCGGTATTTTCTTTAACTTTACTTATGTAGAGACTTCGTCTTAAAATATTTAATTCTCTAGTTTCTGCTTAACTCAGATAGGAGGTAGTACATATTGCGTAAATCAACATCACGTTTTATCTTAGAAAATTGAGGAAATAAAAATAATTTAATAATATAATAACTCGATCGATTTGGAATCGAATTACGGGTTCGATTGCATTTCAATCAGATACTACAGACATCCAGGTTGCAAATATTTTAATATGTTAATTATATATGTACATCTTTTGTTAAAAATTATAATAAAAAAAATACAAATTCCTTATAGGAATGCGTCAATCTCAGCTAAGCCAGCCAAGCAAAACAGAATCACGTAAAAGCCGTATCGACAGTCAAACTGCGCCTTCTTCCACTGGACCAAAGATATCTTTTGCGGGAGTATGTGAATACATTTTTTTAACTTCACACTGAGTCCCGAACATGACAGAGTAGGCAGAAAGGTCTTGGGGACCAAATGTTAAGACATTTCCGTTCGGCACTGTCCGCCGAATTTTAGAGACTCAATGCCTCGTTGAGTGTCGGAACTCAACTTCTGCGCTTTGCCTCATTACCAGAGCCATTAAAAAATAATTTTAAATATTTAATTTCCTCGATTGGGAATCCCACCAAAAATCTGTTGCGTTCACTGCTGAACATAATGTGAATACTTAATTTTGATATTTTTTCAAAACCTAATACTTATCAGTGTTGGATTTATGCGCACAGAAAGAAACTTTCAGGCTTTATAAAATAACGAAGTTCTTGTGTGGTTTAGCTCTGGTTCCATAAAATATATATAAGTATGTCAGAATTTACCCATACGATCAAAAAATAAGAGAAAGAATGAAGTGTTTTATTTTTACACTTAGTTATTGCTGTATACAGCTCGCTTGGAGCATAATATAAAATCCTACTATCAGGTAATATTATGTTGGTATTAAAACACGATAAAGAAAATATTTCAATTTCATAAAAAAAATACGCCGCAATTACACCCATGCCCCTTGGAAACCGTCAATACGCCATACGTTTCTTATCGAGCTAAAACAACCTTTTTTTTGGAAACGCAGGATATGAACCCCCACCTGTTGGATACCGCCCGATCACTGACCACTAAGCAATACGTATATATACTTTACATTTATTTCTTCTTCTTATGTCTTAGGTACCTCCAGAGGTACTGAAACCTGATGAAGAGGCTTACGGTGAAGAAGTCGGAGAAGTAATGCCACCAGACACAACTGAAATAAGTGAAGTAGGCGAATATGGTGAAGACTTTGAAGGTGTACAGGAAGATATGGAAGATGTACCAGAGGATATTACAGGTGAAAATAAATAAATTAAAATTAAACAATATACACAGGTCCGTCGCTAACAGTTTGAAAGCCAGCTTCACGCTGTATCCCGCACACAGCAGGGTAGGCAGAGGGAACATAGCACAATGATTTTATTAAACAAATCAATACTGTCAATACAAAGATTGTCAGAAAATAGGAAAGGGAGTGTCTTAACACTAGATTACCCAATGTCCACTAAAAAAACTAAAAAAATAATGAACTTTCAGAACCTTTTATCTTCGAGGATTTCAATTAACTCCAAATGTTACTTGGTGAACGAATCTGACTGTGTTTTGTCAGGTCTTTACCATTTACTACAATCTATTTATTATTATTTGACATTATTTCTCAATACGAACGTGAGAACTTGACATTATGAAAGTAGATTTGTCCATCACTAGTTTCATTAGATGTAGAATTTGAATGTTGAACACACAAAATGCTATAATTAAATGCCAAAATAACAATATAGGATATTTTAGTATTGGTTAACTTTTAAGGTACTTACTATATTTAAGTCCTAAGTGTCTCTAGTTCTAGCGGTAAATGTAACTCAATGCTTCTTATTTTTTTAATAGCAGAGTAAGTAGAGGGAACCTAGTGATAAGACATTGCGTGGTCAGTGGTAACATGCAAAGCCATGCTTTGTCTTGTTACTAGAGCGTTGAAATAGAACTAATTTATTTCCCTGAGTGGGAATAGGACCCACAACCTTCGAATTTACACATTTATTCTTTCTGATTCTTTAAAACGACCAAAAGAAAATTAAAATGAATCAAATTATATAATATAATAAACGTATTTTTTATAATAATTATTTATATTTCATCAGATCACAGTGAATATGAAGAGAGTATCCCAGCTTCACTACCGTCGTCGGCTCCTCTGACTGCGAATACAACAGACGTGGAAGATGAAGGAGAGATGGAAGACGCCACAAATTAATAACTTTATTTTTTTTTAAATATTAAATAAAAAACAGCTTCGGTAGACAGAGTGAACCTATTGTTAAGACTTTTCCAAACCAAAGAACCAATTTTCGAAATGACGAATAGCGGTACCAAACGCCGCGCTCTACTAGAGCGGGAATTGATAATAGAATTAAATTTTAGTAGAATATTTTATTTTTGTAATAAATGCAATATATATAACAAAATATTTCATTACTTATTTAGAAAACGTATAAAAAATTGAACACAGCGGGACTCGAACCCGCGCCTCCTGGAAACCGACCAGGCGCTCTGACCACTAAGCCATGCGTTCTCGCCAAGCTGCATTGAAATTTTTATACGCTTGTTACAACTTATTTATGTTGTTAGTATCTCTGTAGGGAGATTTTTACAAATTTCCGCTACCCAAAGATAATTACTAAGAGTTATCGTTTGGCAAGAGAGAAACTATTTTTTAAATATTTTTAAACATTTTTTGAATTGTTATTCCACACTTAGGAAAGAAAAATACTTATTTAGGAAACGTTTTCTAAATAAGTATTTTTCTTTCCTAAGTGTGGAATAACACTAAAAAATGTTTAAAAATCTTTCATTATTTAAATAAAAATTATTTTGTATCAATAAATTGTTTATTAACTCTTTCGGTGCTACATTGTTTACTCGAATGTATTTTTTCGATACACGTCTAATTTTTATGGTTCCGTACCCAAAAGGTAAAAGTTTTCTAGGGTTCCATTGTATTACTAAGACTCCACTGTCTGTCTGGCAGGCAGTAGTCTGGTGAATTATTCACCACTCTGAAGGAAGGGTGTGAAAATAATGATCTAATTCTGATCGCGAGTAAGACAAAGGTTCTGGTATTTGAAAGAAATGAAGAACAAGTGAATGATTTGTTATATTTGGGAAGTATGTTCAGTAGAAACGGAAGATACAAGATGGATGCGGAAAGACGTATTGTTACCGGTATCAGGATTATTGGTGCCTTAGCTGCAATAGAAGTTTGGCCGTACACAACACAGTGTTGTTTCCGACGCTGTTATACGGTAGTGAAACGTGGATATAACAGAACAAGAAAGAAAGATAAATGCTGTGAGAGAACAAGAACGTGCTCACCTGATTTGGGCACGTAGAAAGAATGAATGATGAAAGAATGAGATGATGACCAGTTGACATTCGTAAACAAAGTACCAATATACTGCAGGAAGTTAACATAAAAGCATGAGGACGTAAAGCACCCGGAGGGCATATATGAAGAGTTTGATGACAGTTGGCGAAGTGAAAAAGGTATACAGAGACCGTAACGTTTGGCGATCCGTTCTCTACTCTCTACGACTACCCCGCTAGGTGATACACCCTGAAGCTAGACTACTAGATCACATTAATGTTTTTAGAAAACGCATATAGGATAATTAAATATTATGGCGACCACGTCTCGGCAAAAGGAGTACAGGCCGCCCTCCAACTAGGTGGACCGACGACCTAAGGAAGACAGCAGGAATCCGCTGGATTCAAAGGGCGCAAGACCAGATGAAGTGGCGAGCATTAGGGGAGGCCTATGTCCAGCAGTGGACTTCGAAAGGCTGATGGATGGATGAAAATATTATGTATGGCATAATGAACCTTAGACGGTTTCCAAGAGACGCTGGTTTGAAGCATGTTCCATTCAGGACTTTGTGAGTGTATTGTATACTTCTACTATAAAGATCAGTAAATATAAAATTAAAAATTAAATTAGCTTCACGCTATATCCCGCACACAGCAGGGTAGGCAGAGGGAACCTAGTGTTAAGACACTCCGTTCCCTACTTTCTGCCGAATTCTGGAGGCATTGCGTGTTGAGTGGCAGAACTCAACGCCGCGCTTAACCTCGACACCAGAGCGAAGAAATGGAAATATAAATTTAAGTAAATATTTCATCTCCTCGAGTGGGGATCGAACCCACAACCAGTCGGTTTTGCAGTCACACCTCGTGCCGCTGCGCCACGACCGGCCTCAAGTCAGTAAATATATTTAATAAAATATCAGTAAATATATTTAATAAAATTTCTAAATTATAAAAAAAAATCGATAAAAATATATATATAATTAAACTGGTAAAAAAATATTTTACTTGATATTTTGTATTATAATAAAAAAAATATATATATCCTTACCGTCCAAAGCATGGCCATATTGATATTAATAAAACACATATTAATTCTATTGCGGACAAAAATCTTACATATTAAACAAATATCTTTAAACATGACCGATTTATTACAAAAACAAATACTAGAAAGTTGCAAGTTGGCGTTGCCAGAAGGTCTTAAAGACCTCATGAGTGATATCTCAAGAGAAGTACGTTAGTTGCTTTTAAGTTTCACTTTCCGTCCTCTTTTTGTCACTTTGAAAAGTCTGAAATCAATACATTGCGCGTTAAGTAGCGGGTATCAATGTTTCTATTCCCTTTGCCCACCCTGATATATATCCTAACCCTGCTATATAGGGAAGGCATAGGGAACCTGGGAACGTGGTGTTAAAATAGTCCGTTCCCACTTACCGCAGAACCGGTGGAACTCAACTTAAAACTGCCTCATTTTTTAGATAGACAATTATCCTTTGATAATTTGTACCTGATTCTAGAGTTAAGACACTCCATTTCCTGTGGTGTTCTAGATTCTAGATAAACGGGACGGTTGTTTTGTTCAATTTCCACTTATTAATGAATTATTTATTTTCATTTACGAATACACCGAAGCGGCGCAGCGTCTTACTGTGTAAATTAGACAAAAGTACTCGCTCTGATAATGTCCTAAAATTGGGCGGAAAGTGGGGAATGGAGTGTGTTAATAAAACCAGTATTCCCTCTATTTGCGGGATACAGAGTGAAACTAAAAAAAAATAATAGGTATTACGAGCTCAGCCACGTGATATATACAAGTTTATAGCAAACTACCTGCAGTCCTTGTTAGAAGTACGGGAGACACTCGCTGTAGCATGCCGCGTATGCAGGGAGACCTGCGAGTGCGCATGTGAATTCGACATATATGAAGAATTAAGAATTATAGGTGTAAATGAGGAAGATGTAGAGAAAGCTGTCGATATTATAGAGGGATATTTTAAAAAAGATACAGGTTGTTTCTTATATTATCAGTTTCTATGTCGATCATTTGGTGTAACAATGACGTAATTGCATTTTTTTTAATGAAAATTATGTTATATATATATATTATGTGGATAGACTGTTTAAACACTGAGTTTCTTACAATTTTAACAATAATACCATATGTTATTACTTATTTAGAAGTAATTATAAGTATAAGTAATAATAGTCAGTACTAAGTATTTTTCTTTCCTAAGTGTGGAATAACACTTTAAAAAACTGTTAAAAATTACACAATTATAAAATATTGTATAAAACAATGTAATATCCGAAAAATAATATTTATACGAGTAATATGGCGATAAGTGGTTTATCATATTATAAAAAGCACGCAACTCCCCCAAAACTCCCTAATAATATTAAAGTATACATATGGTAGAAATCAATACCGTCACCAGATCACAGAAAAAAAAAAATAAACACGTATGTATGGCCTCTAGTCTATTGTAACTATTTTTTATTATATTTTAGTTAAAGAGCAAAGTTTATTTTTAAAATTAATAAGAAAAATTAATATTGAGGAGAATCAAGTCGGTGCTCTAAAACATATAGTACAGAGAGCTTACAATCGATACCGGCGTCCTAATATTGATGTAAGTTTTTTAAATTATTTCAGTTTAAATTTCTTAAATCTACTTTATTCCTTAATCAACAATTAATAAAAAGAAGTGAGCAACGACAATCTTAAGCAAGCAGTGCAGAACGCCACAATTTCTCATGTATATTTCTTGTGAGTTGTAGAAGAGCACTAAGAAGAGCGCACAAGGAAGGGTAGACAGAGGGAACCTGTGAACCTCTAGAACCCTTCGATTGTTTATTGTGCCAAAATCCTCTGAAGTATAAAGTTACTATTCAGTATAATAACGAGTACGTATAACACCGACTCCCTGCGCTGATTCTTCAATGAGAACTTTATTTTACAGAAAATCAATGATGAAAGTAAAGAAAGTATTGCAGCGCAACACACACTTGCCTTATACAATGAAAACAAGGTATTAAATAATAGCGGTCATCGCAACGAAATGACGTGTTTGAATTTAAACAGGATGGTGGTGGGTTCGATTCCCACTAGGAGAAATTATTTTCATTTCCTCACTGTGATAGACAAAGCGTGACGTGAGTTCCAATACTGAACACACAATGTCCCGAAAATTGGATGGAAAATGGGGAACGAAATTAGGTAGGCCCTTTTGCCTACTTTATTTTTTTTTCTTTTGCATGATGTGTAATTTTTTGACAAAAATAAAATATTTTAAAAATAAACTTTTCATAAAAGTACACAGTTACATCTATATCTTTCACTGCATAATTAAATGTTATTGTTAATTGTTTAAAAACTTTAATTACAGATTATAGGCAATATTACTTCACCGACGAGGCCAAGTAAGTAATAAAATAAAACTTAATTTTTATTTAATCGTTTCACGTTGTTTCCCGCACACAGCAGAGTAGGCAGAGAAAACCTAGTGTTAAGACACTCTGATCCCCATTTTCCGCCGAATTCTGGAGACATTGCGTGCTGATTGACAGAGCTCAACGCCACGCTTTGTCTCGACACCACAGCAAAAAATGAAAATATAATATATTCTCAAATGGGGATCGAACCTTCATCCTGTCGCGCCCACAGTCTTACGCTTGTACCCTGCAGATCAACTGGCCGGGTCGTATCATCTCAACATGTAATGCCTCCGTAATTCGGCGGAAAGTTCGGAGCGGAGTGTCTTAACACAAGGCTCAGGTCTCATATACGGTATACTGCGTAAAGCTGAAAAAAAGCCTAATATGCAGGTTTAATTGCTTTTTCAGATCTAAAGACAGTTTCTTCAATATCATTGGCAGGGTCCTACACATGTTCACAGTCAAGCGAACATTTGGTAGAACCCGCGGCGCTATCTAAAATATCGGAGGAATGTGGTTCCTTGGATTATACCAAGAGTAAGCGAAGGGATTCAACATTTCATTTGTTTTTATAAAGTAACCCATGATTTGGTGGCATTTTTATATTTATTTATTGTTTTTACGGTACTAATGTAAAAAAAAATATTATTATTTATCAGAGGAGGGCCGTATTGTTTGTTTTACGTACATATAATTATTTTTAGCTTCACGCTGTATCTTGCTGGGTACGCAGAGGGAACCTACTATTAATATACTACGTTTCGCATCCACCACCCCACATCCGAGACATTGCGTGTTGATTGGTGGAATTCAACGCTGTGCTTTTCTTTCTTTAACTAAATAAATTGATTATATCTAATTATAAAAAATGGTGCTGAATAATTTAATTTAATTTAAATATTTCATTTCCTCGAGTGGAGATGGAACCCACAATCAGCCGCATTAAGTTACATACTTATACCCCTTCGCCACGACTATTCACACAAATGAAGTTATGGGTCACAAATTATTGTAATTTATATTTATACCAGTTTTATCTCGTTACCAGAAGCAAATGAAGATAGTTCATTCCTCCGATTGAGAATTGTATTGTATTGGTAACCGTCACGTTTATAGTACGCCGCTGTACCGCCGCGCCCCGACGACCGACGATTTTAATCTATTAATCTATTCTAGATATAACTACTAAAATTTTACAAGAAATCATCCCAGGAGTAAAGTTTTCATCACAACACGATGCTAAACTTCCAGAAAGTTCAGGAAGCAGTTCCAAAACAGATGTGGTTTACGATAATAAGCAAAAAGTAGAATCGGATTTACAACAACATATTGTAATTAGTAGTGATGAAGAACTAATAGTGGATGAAATTAATGAAGAAGATTCATCAGAATCTTCTGTTATAGAAGAATCGTTGCTGAATAGTCCTCGTAGCAGCGATGGCTAGACTACTATTAAAATTATACATTAGTTACTTATAAATTGTAGCACAAAAAAAATGTTATTAGTTTTAATATTTAGAATACATTATTTTGTATGAGATGAAATATCTTAGGATTCTATAGTTTTACAATTCGGGTTAAGGAAGACAGGAGCTTGGATCAATATAAATCTTCAAAAGCGTAATCTTTCACTGGTCAATCTATTAATAAAATACAAACATAGAAGTAAATATACTCTGTGACACACTACACTAGCAGTTATGTACTAAAATAATTTAACAATAAAAAAGAAAAAAATGATAATATATAAAATGGATGTTTTATTTATAAAGGCACAGTATAAACAAAAGAAAATATTTTTTAATCAAAAGTTTATTATGAGTCTTCCTACAACTATTCATAGAGCACAAATCGTCGCTATACAATAATATTTTTTGGTAAACAATATAAAAAAAAAGTATTTATATTAACAAAAATTTATATAAGAATAATCTTATTATTTATATACATACATTACAATGATATTAGCATATGTAATGTTACCATAATTATAAATCTTTTTTTTTATTTTAAAAGCAAAAATGACAGAGTGAGCCTACTCTTTCTCCTAGAAAATTGGATTTTAGAATTTATGACGTCACAGATATCGCAAGGTGCTATCTACCTTCATTATATGCAATTCCTTGCAAAAAAATAAATTCATTATATTCTATAAAACTAATAGTTTAATATAGGAGGCAACGATCATCAGCTACACAATAAACCATTCCATTTCTCAAAATAAAATATATATAAAATATTTCAAAGTATACAACGTAAAATTAAATATTTTACAAACTAAACGTGGAAAATAACAAGTGAATAAAAAGCACACATCGAATCTAAAGACGAGTATTGTGATACTATGTGTTGTAAATTTTTACTAGTTTTCTGTGTAGGAAAAAAATAGATAGATATGTATTATTATATATAGTTATGAAATTAATTGTTACTCAAAATTGTGCAGAAATAGATCAACTTTCTTTTGATTATGAGTAAAATTTTGACTATGATTTGATTGAATATGTAATAACATAAAGATTTCTAAAATTTATGAAGTTTAAATCAATAAGTTATAAAAATGTACAACACAGAGTGATAAAATTAATCTAAAGTTAAATAATATTCAAATAACATATCAACAGCTAAATAATTCAAATTGCTAAAATCCATTCCCAGTATGTATAAAGTAAAATAAACGGCGGGAATTTTATAGTCTGTATTACGTATACAGATTTACATCATAAAAATTTACTGTCAAAAATTGTTTTATTTTTTAACTATCATGTTAATGAGTTGTTTATTCTTTTCAAAATATAGTTAAATTGTTAACTATATTTTGGAATTCATAAACAACATGATAGTTAAAAAATAATATTGTATAGTTAACAATTTAGAGGCCAGGCGTTGAGTTCTACCACTCATCACGCAATGGCTCCAGAATTCGGCAGAAAGTGGGGAACGAAGTGTCTTAACACTAGGTTCCCTCTGCCTACCCTGCAGTGTGCGGGATACAGCGTGAAGCTGATTAATTAGTTAACAATTTAGATTATTTAGCTGAATACATAAGAAATCACAGCAGATCTCGATAAATACTACATTATGCATATAATACAACACTGCGTTCGAAGGCTAAGGTAACATTGAAAATTGAGTTTTTTGGTAATGCAATGTGTTAAAGACTAGCGTTCTAGTTCTATACCTAAATTGTTCTTCAAATCTTATTATATACATTATATTATGTCTTTACTTAGTTAAAATTATTCTAATTATTACAAAGGCTATTATAATATCTAAAAGTAAATACAATTATTTTTTATATAATAAGGTAATAGGCGAAAAAACTTAATATTCATAGACAATGTTTGACGTTTTCGAAATTTCAAATGATGAAAAAAAAATTAATCTTAAAAAATCATCTCTTTTTACAAGAATAAATAGAAAATAACAAACAAACATATCACAAATTGTGTTAATATTAATAATAGAATTATTTTCATAATAAGAAATAATATATTTTTTAATAACTATTAGCTACCAAAAGATTGTCTTACGTTCTAAAGTGTTTATTTTTGAGCTACCAAAAAAAGTAGAGATCTAATGTATACTTTGGTATAATGCAATTAAGGCTGAATGCATACTATTCTTTAACAGTATAGGAACCGAAATAATAAAAAAACATATTTCAAAATAATTATAAAATAATAATAAAATTATATTTTATATAATACATTTAAAAAATATATTATTAAACGATACCTTACGTGCCAAGTGATTTTTTTTAATGGAATATTATTAATATATTCAATAGTTATTATGGATAACATTCTGACAGCTCCTTACTTTATTTATCTTTTGTATTTAAACAAAAAATCTTGGGATTATACTAGAATGAAATACTACGCCCAATGCCTTTTAAACAAAACAGATATAATATTGAAAAAAAAATATTATTTCTTAATTTGCAGTTAAAATTGATTGATGGACTCAGTGTCAGTGTTTTCTCTATAATAACCATAACAACTACTACAATTAGTATCTTAACTTACTCTCTTACTCACTCTCTCCGTAAATATATTTTTTATTCAGTGTTCCTGAAAATCTAACTTGAGAAAACCTTTAATCATTATTATTTGTTTATAAACAGTATACGTTTTGAAACTATAATTTTTGTTTATTTTCTTCCTTTGGAATTTGAAACTGTACTTTTAATTTATTCCCATATATTTCCCTATCATTTAGGCTAAAAAATGAAAAAGGTCATCATTTAAGAAATAGGTCATTTTGTTCTTTAGAATTTACCTAAGTAGACCAAAAACGATGAAAATATTTTGAATATAAACTTTCTCTCAATTCGGGATCGAACCTACAACAATCCTCTAAAGTCAGATACTTCGTCATTACATATACCTTCACTAAGACCTTATTGTGATGTATAAACGTTATTTAATACGACCTATATAATACCATACTGTTACAAATTAATTATAAGCTACATAATATTTTTTTAGTCAGACTTCGAAGTTTCAAACTGTGTCCATTCCTCCTCCCATCAGTTTGTTGCCGTATTCACTCAATAGCTGTAAAAACATAAATACAAGGTAAATAAATTAAATTATCAGCTTCACGCTGTATCCCGCACACAACAGGGTAGGCAGAGGGAACCTAGTGTTAAGACCCTCCGTTCCCTACTTCCCGCCGAGTCAGACACCATAATTTAAATTTACTTTTTAAATAATTTATTTTCATATTTATTTAAAATTTCTTTTACAATACTATTTAACTATAAAAAATTACATTATTTCTATAAAAAATACTTTAATGTCCCAATATATATATATATTTTTAATAAATATTAATTATTAATTTTCCCCGTTCACATTATTTTATATTATTTTAAAAAATAATTAATAAGTAGCTTTATTTATAGGTGCGGACGAACACCTGGAAATTTGATAATGCCTTTCTAATTTTTTGAAGAATCGCAGATAAAGGACAAAAATGTATAAAAATGGCTAGAATATAAAATTTGAAAATATAAAATGATCTATACAAAAAAAACACTAAAATTTAAAAATAATAGCTAGCTACGAGTCAAAAATAATTTATTTGAAAAAAGTAATTCTATCACGTAAATCATAGATAATAATACTTACCCTATACAAAAATATGTAATGATGTCGGTTGGTCAATGAGTGTGGTCGCTGGTCTCTCAGTTTCCGCACCACACGCGGTATATCCGCCCGCCCGGCGGCGAGTGCTCGCGAACATATGTCCGCGGCGATTAACGCCGCCGACCGTCCTGCACCTGATGCACATACTACTGTGCATGGACGGATACCTAAAATTTTTATATATAAATTAATATTTTAAGAAATAGTTGCATGTATTAAGAAATATGAACTTATATTGCCAGAACGTGATATTTCCGAATCACGGAGTCACCCAGATTTTGCATGAAATAGACGCCACCACTTTCGATCCTTAGACCTCTTTACGCATATAGCAGAATAGGAAGAGGCGAAGAATCATCATCAAAGGCAGAATTTAGTGTTAAGACACTTGGTTCTCAGTTCTCCTATTTTCGTCTAATTTTCGAAATATTGCTTTAGAGCGGCGAAACTGAAGGGCTTTGTTTTGTTACCAGAACAAAAAATAATTTATTGCCCCAAATGGAAGTCTAACCTACAATTATTGGGTTTATAGTTAGACAGCGTGTTATTTATTTTGGAATGTATATTTTATTTTGATTGTCAATAAAATGTAGAAGGAAATGTAAGAAATATTTGTGATTTCAACTTGCCTTCAACTTCAGAAGCGGCTTTCATCTTGCCCAGAGTGCCATTAGTCGGATTGCTCTTCCTCATCATCTCCTCAGCCTTTGCAGGGGAGTATACGTTCACTCCGTTGCTCGATCCGTTCTCGTCGCTGCGTAGTTTTGATAGATTGTGGTATGATGATCTACTTTGGTCTTGGTATATTACTTCTACGCCTGGAATAATATGAATGAAATATTATTTATTACAGTAACTTCACGTTTTTTTTCGCATAGCACGGTAGGGATCTAATATAAGACACTACGTTCCCCGCGCACCATAGTGATGGTACTGATAATTGTTCTCCTAAGTGGGAATCGAACATACAACCGTCGCGTTTACAGTCAAACGCTGTGCCTCTGTGTCACGACATGATATAGATAATCTTTTCCATTCCTACATCGAATAAATAAAGAAATATACAAAACTTTCAAGTTTTCTTTGTACCGAAATGCATTTTTTTGTTTTATGTACAAAAAGACATATTTATTTCTGCTCCCTAGTTAAACTTCCGATAAAAAAACAGATAGTGAATAGTAAGAACCGGAAAAGGAGAATATTTTGTTGTACTATATATAATGCAGTAAACAAATCTTGGGCAGTCTATATATAAATAAATCACAGGAAACTTACCCTCTTCATCATATTCCTTGGCAGTTTGCGACACTTTCATGTAGCTCCTCATTTCCGATAAGAAATCTATGACTGAATCATAATCATCAGGAACTCCTTTAGCCGGCCAGAAGTACCACATGTGAGTCACCTCCCGCCACGTCCTGGTGTTAAGGTTTATCAGTTGGACGCTGGATACAGCATATTTGTCCTTCTGTTCCCGTTTCTTTAATATAATCTGGAATTCCCCAAAGGTCCGCTTGCTATCCGATATTTCTGATGGTGGTAAGTATTCGTAGCATTTCTCCTATAAAGAATAATATGGTTGTTTAATATTTTTTAAACTATTTTATAAGACAATTAGCAAATAAATTATATAATTTAAAAAGAAATAAGACGCAATACCCCATTTTTATCTTGCACTAAAAAGCACAAAAACATCAAGGGCCATAAGTGCTAACGAATGTGCTCAAAGCTATAAATTATGCTATATAATTATTCGAGCTCGACTGATTTACTAGTAGGTTACTAGTTCTCTCTGAGTTTGGCTCCAACATCAGACCAGCTCGATGATACCATATTAAAGTATCGTCACCTGAGCTACGTATAAGTTATACGTAGCTTAGGCAGTTAGTAGTTATACATATATACGATATAACTGTCAAGTTATATGGTGACACAATTATTATTAGGAGTGAGTTAAGTTTCTTTCATTTTAATTCATTTTACAAGTCGACTCGAAAAGCGGTTTCAAAAATATCCAGTAACAGAAGAAATTCAATTTTTTAAAAATAATATTTAATGATTTCATTGAGACCAGTCGTGGCGCAAGAGCTCAAAATGTGATTGTAAGCACGACTGGTTGTGGGTTCGATCTCCACTCGAGTAAATGAATGTTTACTTATATTTATATTTCAATTTCTCCGCTCTAGTGTCGAGGCAAAGCGCGGCGTTGATTTCTGGAAATCACACGCAGTGTCTCCAGAATTTGACGGAAAGCGGAAAATGGAGTGTCTTAACACTAGGTTCCCTCTGCCTACCCTACTGTGTGCGGGTTACAGCATGAATGTGATTTCATTATGTTTTCAATAATTTGATCTTTATCTTACTTCCCATCTATCTTTATGTGAAACAAAATTTGTCATAGTTTTATATTCAGAAAAAAAATGTTTTCATCATGCTGATGTAAGAGGCCGTCATAGTGGCGCAGCGGCATAGCGACCGACTATAAGCGCGACGGTTGTGAATTCGATTCTCACTTAGAGGAAGGTAACAAGATAAAGAGCAACGTTGAGTTCCGCCGCTTTACGCGCAGAGGCGCATTGTGTGGACAGTGGAAAACGGAGTCTTTTCACCCTAAGTCAGACTGTGTGCGAGAGATACAACGTGAGGCTATAAAAATATGTTTATTTAGAAAACTCACAATGCCATTTTCCATGTACTCAGTAAGCATGACGATCAGACGTGAGTTCTGTTCCCAGATCATTCGCCAGAAGTCAGTGACAGTGTTGGACAGCGGCGCCTGGCACGCTATGTAGTAGTCGCGGATGTTACCGGGACCCTAGAAATGAAAAAAAAATTGTACCTAATTCACTAATAAAAAAAATATAATAATCATGTAAAACTAAAGCTTTAAATGTAATATTATATTAATTAAAGAGAAAACATGATATCAATAAGTATAAACGGAATAATTTTATTCAAAATAAAAACATATTGTTTTAACATCAAATAATTTACTACCAACTCACTAAAGTTGCTGCCTCAGACCTGAGAGGAACCAGCGCAAGAAGCCATAGGGCCATTTTTCTATATATATCTATTAAACTATTCTGTTACCGTGTGTTCAAATGACAGTCGACTCACTGACGACTAGAAATGAAACTCTTTTGTTTCTAAGTATAGACAAACTTCTTTACGTTAACATTCCATACCATTCGTTTATAATATGCATTTGTCTTGTATAATATGCATTTGTCTTGTAATCATCAAATTAATATAAAAATGTCAGTCAGTCTGACCAGTACTACACCAAAAACTCAACAATTTTTAAAATATTTCATTGTAAAAAAAATATGCTTAGATGCTTACCGTAACATAATTAGCGTTAATATATTCGGAGGTTGGATCATTGCCAATTCTTTTCAAAGGCACCCTGGTCTCCGGTAGCGGGAGGACATTGGAGTACCTGTTCTTGTCTTCGCAGCCTGGTGGTACCTCATCAGGTCGCACCGTCACTGAGGGGATCTCAGCGAACTCGGCGGTTATTGAGTCAATGTCCATTGCAAAGTTTGCTAAGGCTGGGTACTGCATTGGATGTGAGGTTACCTGATGTTATGGAAGTTAAAAAAGTTAAAAAATATATATATCTTTATGAAACATTGTTAAAATAATAACGAGATTGAGACCGTCGTGGGGCAGAGGCACAAGGGTCTGACTGTAATGCGACGGTTCTGGGTTCGAACCTCAGTCGTGGGATTGTATTATTATTTATTAATATTTTCATTTTTTCGCTCTAGCACCGTGGAAAAAGCTCGGCGTTGACTTCTACCACCCAACACGTAATGCCTCGAAAAATTCTTGTGTCTTAATGGACTCTATGTTCCTTTTGCCAACCTTGCAGTATGCCGAATACAGCGTGGCTTTGACTTACTTATTTTATTATTCGATTTGAATTTTGGAACGGTAGAAACCATTGCCGATATGCGAACTAGACAACAAAGATTTAAATCTTCATAAAACAAGATCTCAAAAAGCATGATTGGTTTCTGCGCATATTTAATACCATGTCATATACAATACTATTGTAAAACATATGAAATTTTACAGAAACGCCATCATGACTCAGTAATGAATCAGCATCTCCTGATTCATATTCAGGTCCAATCTTCATTAGGGGATGAATTATTTAAATATTGTTCGTAGTTTGTTCTTTATTTTGTCCCAAGAACAGACTCTCTCATTCTACTTTGTATATAAATAAGAAGGTTAACCTACAAAAAACTACGTAAATCTTACCTCATCATCATAAGCAGGGTTGCCATAGCTTCGCTTGCTAGCCCTCAACCTATGGTTGCCCTTTCTGTGGCCAACACTCACACTGTCCAAGCTGTACGCGTCGAGAGATACGGGGGTGCACCGCTGAGCGTACACACCACGACGACCACGACGACGGACCACCAGCTACAAAAAAATATATAAAACTATAAAATTTTACTTAGAGGCCAATCGTGGCGCAGCGGCGCGAGGTGTGACTATAAAATCGATTGGTTGTGGGTTCGATCCGCACTCGAGAAGATGAAATGTTTACTTAAATTTATATTTCCACTTCTTCGCTCTGGTGTCGAAGTTAAGCGCGGTGTTGAGTTCTGCCACTCAACACGCAATGCCTCCAAAATTTGGCGGAAAGTGGGGAACGGAGTGTCTTAACACTAGGTTCCCTCTGCTTACTCTGGTGTGTGCGGGATACAGCGTGAAGCTGATTTAATTTTTTTTATTTGATTAAATTTTATAATTTGGTGCGATGTTAGAAAGAATGTGACAGTATGCTTAAAATCTAATTATAATTACTTTAAAGCTGTAATTTACCTAATCTATATAAATAATTTTATGTAAGTACATTACCGTGTACTGAGTAAATTCATATTAACAATCTAACAAGTACTTATAATATATAAAAAGAACTACTAGGAAAAATCAATTATTTCCATTTCCTCACTCTAGTACAAGAGAACGCGGAGTTGAGTTTCGCCACTCAACACGTCACGTTTACAAAATTGGACCGAAAATTTTGAACAAAATTTCTGGACATTTGTCTCTGTGTTCCCATTGTCTTAGCAAACTGCGACGCTAAGACAACTACGATAAAAAACTATTCTATAAATTATAGATACCTCCTACTCTCGCAAAGATTTCAGAACCATTCGATGAAGACTGTTTCCCATTTTAGAATACATCTAATTAAAAGCAAAAATTATAATTTCTATACGACTCACATGTAACATGTACACGTTAGACTGAAAACCTCATTTTTTGAAATCAGTTAATTATGAAATACACAACAATACATACGATAATAAATTAGTATATTACAATATTAGTAAACGAGACCAGTCGTCGCGTAGGGGCACAAGTGAGTGCCTGTAAACGCGATTGGTTGTGGGTTCGATTCCCACTTGAGGCGAGAAAGCGTGGCGTTGAGTTCTACCACTCAATATACAATGCCTCCGGAATTCAGTGGAAAATGGGAAACGGATATTCCGTTTCCCACTAGGTTCCCTCTGCCTACCCTGCTGTGTGCGTAATACAGCGTGAAGCTGATTTTTTAAAAAAAATAATAATATGTAAACAAAACAGTTTAAAACGTGGGAATATAATTCTTAGTTCGTACTTAAGAGTAGGTCGTTAAAATATTTAGCTGACGTCAAGAGACGTAATCAAATTGGCACTCGACGTTAGTTAGTTAGCCACTTCTAGGTAACAGTGCTTTGGGCTAGGCACTTATGGTTCAGCGTTTTTTATTTATTACCTATTAAAAGTGTCCATAATACTTTTTTCTTATAGTCGGTTAAAATGTTTAATCTTTAATTTGTTTAGTAAATAGTAATTAATTTAAATTATTACTTATATATAATCTGCACTAATATTATAAAGCTGTAGAGTTTGTTTGGTTAAACTCGATAATCTCAGAAACTATAGATTCGAATTGAAAGATTCTTTTTTACTTAGGATAATATTTTTTTTTAAATTACCTTAAACACTTCGCTAACAATCCACCTTACTGCGATCAGAGTATCATCGGGCATTTAGAATGTGTCTGTTAGTAAGCTAAAATTCTGGGCGAGGTGACGTCTAGTTAACTTATGTATTCATAATATGTGGCTCTAGAATCTAGTTCTTCATTTTCGAAGCAGAAGCTTTTTTATAAACAGGAAAAGGAGATATTTTAAATAAATGCAAATTTAATAGTAATTTACAAGATATTTGATTACATCTTCGTAGCGAATTCACGTTTAGTAAAGAGATGTCGCTTCGAAGATATTAAGAATATGTAAACTATTTTCGATAAGTAACAATGGGTGCCTCTGACCGCAGGAACAACAACAAAAACAAAACAAACAAACAACAACAAAAAATAACTAAACAACATAAACAAACTATACAACATTAAAATAATTTTCAATTCAAACCAGTAGATCCTGAGATAAGTTCGTTGAACCAAACATACACCTTAGTTTCATAACATTAGTTAGTTTTAAATTTAGGGGATGGAGTGTTTTATCAATATCAATAGATACTATCTGCAATATAAAAAAAATCCTAAAGTATAATGGAAACTAAAGGTCCGTTATTATTTAGCTTTGTTTATAATTAACTTTGTAAAAACATCCTTTACTCGCGATACGGCGACACTTAGCTTAGCTTAGTAAGAGCCTTAGTAAAGTAAAATTATACGAAAGTTTTGCATATTTTTTTCTTACAGAAAGCTGTTTGGCATAATGGAGATATCCATTCCTTAAAAAATGATAAAGAAATTGATTTGCCTATTATAAATTTAAACTAAATCCAATGATACATATATATTAAATTACTAATATTATAAATTTCATTCGACTGTTACAATTAATTGTCATTATGTCGGTAATTTCATATATTTATATGTGTAAATAAAAAAAATCGTGGCACAGTGGCACAGCGTCTGACTGTAAAAACTTGTAGTTGCGGGTACGATTCGCAATGCGAGGAATAAATAATTTTTATTTCCTTTCTCTAGTAAAAATAGTAAAAGAACTGGTGAGAAAATTATGTGGTGCGTAGTGAACGGAGTTTTTTTTTTACATCAGGGCTTATAGCAGGTTCCCTACCTAATGGTTACCTCTATAAGCAGTGAAGCTAATAGATTAATAAAAGTAAAAGTTAAAACAACAACAAAATACTTTCTATACAAAACACCCTAAATCGCGCCCACTGCCCTACTAACTATGCCTAACTTAACTCGAACTCACAAGTCACAATTCTCTAGACCAGAAGAGTGCGCGCGCGCATCTCATACACGATCTTTTCTTTTATTTTTATATTATATTTATTTATACGTACTAAATAATATTTTATATTTATATTTAAATAAAATAATATTTATTAGTAATAGTCAGTTTATTTATTTATTTTTAGATACAATTGTTTATTGAGATATTATACTTTTAGTGTTGTTGGTGTAAAGAAAGGCGATATATTGTTGGTAAGAACTTTTTTTTTATTTTTTTTTTAGTTTCACGCTGCATCCCGCATATAGAAGGATACTACGATTTTTTTCATAAATTCTGTTCTCATAAAGATATGCTCGTTCCCCACTTTCCTCTAATTTCTGGAGGCGTAATCAGTCGTGGAACTGACTCGGCGCTTTGGCAAACCTCATTACCAGAGAGAGAAAATGAAAATATCAAATATTTCATTTCCTCAAGTGGGAATGGAACCCATAACGTGTCGCACTTACAGTCACACGCGTTGTGCGTTTTGCTTGAATGATCTAATGTAAAGACGACATTATTATCGTTATCGTCGCTATGACCGTTTTATAAACAATATTATTCAAAATTCAATTAAATTACTGAACCTATCTATTCATGGAGCCGTGAGATAAAAATTATAGAAATAATAAAAAGTTGTTTTATAGGTCACAATTGAGTTACTAAATTAATTACATAAAAAAACTTATTATAGAAATAGAACTTAAAAAGTTTCACAAGTTTGAGAAACACTATATTTTTGTTAACATTTTGTCTCATGCCTATATGAATAGACTATAAGGTAAAGCGAGGTAAATAGATACAAAATCACAGGAAATTTTTACACTATAATATCCACTTATTTTCATTAGTAAATCAACAATTTTTTTCCTATTTTGTACATTTTTTATACTGGAAGACCTGCAGTACATTTAGGGAAAAGTAAAATAAATGCAAAACGTATTTTATGTTTGAACGTCGTCGGTTGGATTACACTAAATTGTACTATATAAAAGTTGAAATTTTTTTATATATATTATAAAGGTTGTGTTCAGTGAAAAAAACTGCTTTTAAAATTCTGTGGTTAATTAGGATCAAATTATAAGTATTAGTTAATATAATTATATTTTAAATTTATGGATATCGATGAAATTATTTTTATAATTATATGTTAAATTTTATTAAATTGCATATTATTATATGCGCAATTTTATTATAATAATTTTACAGTTCGAAATGAAAAGAAACGTATACAGTAATAAAAAATAAAAATATTTTTCATATTTAAGCTAAGGAACATAATAAGAATCTAACTTATAAACTAAAACTGTTTCTATACACTGTATTTTACAGTTTCATAAACAGTTTAAATTATTTTCTGATTTTTTAATAAGAATTTTTAAATATTTGACATGTAAAAACATTCAAAAGCAATGAATTGTTCTCAAGCTTGAGACGTATTTTAATACTATAAAAATAAAGTACTTTAATAAATTAAACTTTCTAGACAAAACAATTATAGAAGTTTATTTTTAGATAAGTAAAGTAAAGGAAAGTAAGTACTAGATAATTTAATGGAAATTAATAAGTTATATAAAAGTTTGAGACATAGTATTGTTTTGTTTACATTTTGTCTCATGCCTAAATTTATAGACTATATAGAATTCTCAAAAGAAATAAACTGGAAACATTATAGGCATAGCTTTGTCGTCCCTCCGTCTATCTATATGTTCGTATCAAACTATAATTAATATCAAAGGTCCAGGTCTCTAGGCGTATAGAAAAAAATGATTCTAAGTTGACACAATCAAAGTAGAGTAACTAGAACGTTTATATATAGTTTTTGCCGTAGTTTGTTTAGAGCTGAAAGATACTTTTTTGCGACTTCTCTAAAGCGTTTGATCTCACAGATGGAAATATCTTAAAATGAAATTTAGACATTATGGAATTGATGGCCCAGTGTCTAAATTGCTAGTAGATTTTATGTCTAAAAAACATCAGTCAGGCAATAGTTGATGAAGATTCTTCTCGATTAAGCTTACATCTAATATTGGGGTCCCGCAAGGATCTGCCCTCTCGAATATTGCGTTCTCTATTTTATTAAATGATTTACCACTTTATACCGTTTACAAGACTGGTTTTCTAACACTGAAAAAACTCAGTTTATAAAATTTTACCTTGCGGGTCGAAATGAAATATCATTAAATGTAAAAATAAGTGAAAACTCCGTTAAGCAAGTAAATATTACAAAATTTCTCGGTATCACGTGGACCATAGTCTAAAATTTGATGAACACATACAGCAATTAACTGTAAAGCTATCCTCGGCTTGTGTTGCATTAAGTCATGTAGCGTCAACCATAGCCACTGGCGCGGTTCGAGCTTGCTATTTTACCTCGGTTCAGTCCTCCTTGCAGTATGGTATAGACATATGCGGTCGTGATGCAGACTGGGAACGTCCCTTTTGAATTCAAAAACGAGCGGTATTATTGAAGACACCTTCGACCAACCATATTTTTCTCAACTAGGTATATTGACATTACCATCGTTGTTAATATACAGCGTCGCGCTATATGTGATAACAAACAACGATTTTCTTTTTAAAAGCAGTGATTTAGCTCTCTATGATATGGGCTTCTCTAGTCGTTTACTCTCAACTAGTCGAATGTTATCGAAAATGGCTAAAACTAAACTGTTGGAGTGATGGATCTAGGAGGTATATAATAGGTTACCATGTGATGTCCGAAATGTTCCTAGTTTCAACATTTTTAAACACAAATTAAAGAAATTAGTCAAGAAATATTTTTATTAGTATCTGATCAAATACAAAAAAATCTTTATAGCTAATAAAGAATTTTTAGAATATTTTACTAGAAATTTTGATCTAGAATTTTGATTGATCAGATCGGAAATTAGATAAATTAAATAATGATCATAATTTTAATTTATATAATTAAGTTATAAAATACAATACAAATATTTAACTAATGTAAACATTTTTATGTTATATAGTGAAATGAATATATAATCTTTATGTTTTTTTTAATTCTGTATATTGCTTGACTTGTAATTGTTATTACCAATAAATTATGATTATGATTATAACATTCTGTGATTATTAAATTAAATAATCATTAATACATTTCGTTAATCCTTGTGACAAAGCAAAAAAGGCATATTGTGTACCGACTATTATACAATTATCTTTTAAATGTGATAGTACTGGGATCAAGTTCCATCGTGAGAAAATATCTATAAGGTATACAAATAATAAAGCTAAGCATCATGCTTTATTGGGGCATAGCGATTAGTAAACATAATAAAGGGTCAAATTGTTGTATAAAGATTAAGGTTGTTGGTTAAAATTTTTTTTTTAGCTTTACACTGTGTCCTGAATGTAAGAGGGTAACCCAGAAGAAAAACTAGTGTTAAGTCCGTTTCTCATATTCCGTCCAAGTTTCGAGACTGCATGTTGAGTGGCAAATATTTCATTCCTCCGAGTGGAAATCGAACCCACAACTTGTGGCTGTACCACGACAGCCGACCATTTTTTAAAATAATATATGGACATAGAACGACTGTCTATCCTATATGTCAAAGTCAGTATCAGAGAGTCAAAAAATTACTTTTATATCATACCCACACCATCGAATTTAGTGTCAAGTAATAAAAATTCTACATCAAACTTAAAAAGAATCGAACCCACCACCATATCGTATACACAAAAAGTCCAAACAATTTAGACATTACAATCAAATAATTCAACTTGACCGGATGTTTAAATAAACGAATGTTATCAAGGGTAGCGTACAGCGTTACAGCGGGCCGGTGAGTTCTCGCAACTCCGATAAGAGGTGTCGGGTGGCGGCGATAGTGTTACTGCAAGGTATTTTTATGAGCTTTTAAAACCGTTGGTGTCCAGCTACGTTGCGAGAAAATGTTATAATTATATAGTGTTTGATATCGTTCTTGTTTTTGAATTGTACTGTAGTTGCAGTTGCATTTGTTGATATGCTATTGGTGAGTGCAAGTGGCCTGTGAAGTTGTTTTTTTCATGTAGTAG
Source organism: Heliconius erato x Heliconius himera (assembly GCA_013421005.1). NCBI lineage: Eukaryota > Metazoa > Arthropoda > Insecta > Lepidoptera > Nymphalidae > Heliconius > Heliconius erato x Heliconius himera. The sequence goes on along the minus strand of JAATLQ010036352.1, from coordinate 10,647 downwards.
AAAATGTTAAAAAAAATGGTTGAGTAACTAAAATTAACGTAAATTGCAGCTTATGTTATATATTTGTTTTATTTTTTAGATTAATTCTTCAAGCAAAGTTATAAATAAAATGTAAAAATATTTTCAAAAAATTAAAATTTAATTTATCCATGATAAGTTTTTTTTTTTGTGTGATGTTTCAGAGGCCTTATTTTTTATCTAATAAAAAATGAGGCCTCTGAAATAAAATAATTATAAATTAATCACATAAAAAATCTAATATTTCACAAATATTTATATATTATATAAGATATTGTTTTATTTGTTAGCTTTTTGCTGTATCCCGGGATCTAGTGTTCAAATGCTCCGTGTCTCCTCCCGTCAAATTTTCAAGACATAACCTGTTCAGTGGCAGAACTTAACACCGCGCTTTATCTTGTTATTTGAGCGAGTCACTCATTGAACTCATTAATTTCTCTGAGTGGGAATCGGACGTTAACAGTCCGACGCCATGCAGCTGAGCTACAACGGCTTCATAAAATATTGTTGTTTTTTAAACTTTGTCCATACATACTTATTTAGAAAACGTATGAAAATTAGTATTTTTCTTTCCTAAGTGTGGAATAACACTTTAAAAATGTTTAAAAAATATTTATCCATACATATAGTGAAATAATTGTTGTAACAAGATGCCAATTACCATTTATTAAAATTATATCATCATCAATTTCAGGAGCAGTCTCAGTCTCTCGCAAATCTCCTTTCAGAAGATTAAGAATAATTTGAACTTTGAAGGAATAAGGCATGTACCTAAAAAGCTATTTTTTATCACAGTTAATAAAATTACTAAATCCATTTAAAAAGACGCATAAATAAAGCAAGCAATTAACTGACGAGGAGCAAAGTTATGAGTAAACAGGTGTAAATATTATATTGCACCTACTTATATTTGTGTTTGTAAAGTTGTTTGACGCCGACGTCGTGGCGCATGGGCACAAGCGTGCAACTGTAAATGCGACGATTGTAGGTTCGGTCAAAGTTAGGGGGAATAAAATATTAAACATATTTTGTTTGCTTGCTTGTTGGAACGGAAGTGTTTTAATGGGAACGGAGTGTCTTAATACTAGGTTCCTAGGTTCGTCTTGCCTACCTGCTACGTACGGGATAAACCTAAAAAAGTGCTTAACCAATTGCCAGTTTAATATAAGATTATATTCTATCCAATAAAAAAAACATGAAAGAAAATTGAATATAGAAATCGAACCTACAATTGCAGCACGCACTTACAGACGATATTAAAATTTTAAAATATTTAGTTTCAGAGCAAGCTGTTAAGAAGATATCTTATCTTCGTATAATTAATCTACAACGCCACCCAAAGTAGTGAACGTAATTTATCGTGAGCTATCTATAGATATTATGCTCATTACTTTGGAGAAGTTGTATGAACATTCATCGGTGGAGAATTTTTTTATGAAGAATGCCTAAAAAACTGAAAAGAAACTAAGAAGAAAGAAATTAAATTGAAGAATTTGATAATATTTGTGCCCTTTTGTTATTAGGTATTTTTTGTAATTACAATTAACAGGTCCTGATAAATATAATTTATAAATAAATAAATTTCGTCAAATGGTACACGAACCCACAACCATGCACTGTTTGTTCAATATATTAATGATGTCAAAAATATATTTTTATCATTAACTAGCAGACCACTTCGCTCGTATACTACTTATATTCTTTGCTGTACTGCATTTACCAAAGGATTTATTATATAATTTATACATTTAATCATTTTTTATAATTTTGACAAAGTGTAAACACTGTGGTTACTTAAGAGGACGTCATGAACGGCAAGGGCGCCCCCCGAGGAACTCGAGCCTAGGCCAGTAAACAGAGCGTTGACTTATTTCAAATTTTACATTTTCTCGAAAAGTATACGTCAATATTACGTACTATGAAAGCCAAAGCCTTGATAATGGAATAAGTTTTGCTCGTAAGTTTCAATATCTGTGTCAAATAAAAAACGTTGAAATATCATCTTGCAATTTTCAATATTTTTGTTTTAAAATGTCTTCTTTTGACTTAACTTTAAAAAGATAGGTATAGGGTGTCGCGGACTTTATCTTAGAGCTAATGAAACTGAAAGTTTTTGTAATACTACTACTTACATATGTATATGTAACTATTTCTGGAGCGCACGTGGTTTTAGTAATACGATGGTTCCTAGTTATTGTAATTTCGTTATTTAAGGCTAACTAAGAATTAAACCGTCATATTATACAGCCAGCTAACATTCCTGAGAAATATAGCTTTCATACAAAACAAAAAACTGTAAAACCAACCAGTAGTTCCTGAGATTAAACCAACAAACAAATTCTTCCGCTGTATTATATCAGTATTGATTTAACTTATTAAGAGGTAATGATTTAAATTAAACAATAAGTTTATAAGAACTTACCAATAGTCCGACAAGTAAGACAAGCGCGATCACTCCAATAGTACTGACTGCTATCGCTATCGCCGCACCTGAACCCGCTTCTTCCTCTAGTGTCCTCAAAGACGCCTCGGTTGTCATATCAGAGTAACTTGTTAGATCTTCCAAGTCATTTACCGTTTTTGTTGTTATTTCTACAAATTCAGTTGTACTTTCTATAAGACGAGGGAGTTCCGTTGTAGTTGGGACTGTTGTAGAAGGTTTCACAGCTGGCATGTACTTTATTGTTGTTGGTACATGCTTCGTTTGCATTGTTGTTGTATATATTTCAGGTTCAGTTTTAACAGTTTCAGTAGGTTTCTTGTCTTGTGTTATTATTTCATTTTCTTTATCCTTTATTTCTTCGACAATAGTAGTTTCGGGTAAATCTGGGACGGTAGTTATTGGAACCCTTTCAGAGTTTATTTCAGTGGCCACTGTCACTATGATTGTAGTTGTTTCAATTGGTGTTGTTGTGGGCTCTGTAGTTGATATCATTACATCTTCAGTTGTCGTATCTGGTATACTCATATATGTAGTAGTTGGAATATCTGTAGAAATGATTTTTTCAACCATCTCAGTTGTTATCGGAATTTCTTTATGCGTTGAATTTTCAATTGTTTGAGACGATACTTCTATTGGCGATGTATTATTGTCTATGAAAATAGTCGTTTCTTCCGTTTTCTCAGTAGTAGTTACGTATTTTGGTCTATAAGTGGTCACAGGAGTATTGTCCGTAGTTGTTTCACGGGTTCGAGTTGGAGATACAGGAATCCAATCTGTTACATCTGTTGATATGGTTTCTTCAGTTTCTATTGGAACATAAGAAAACCTAATGGTTGTTATTTCAAAATTATCAGTAGTAGACTGGACATTTACATGCTGTTTTAGTTCTTGCGTTATATTTTTCACTTCTGAAGAAGCCGCTGTGTCGTCACTAGGCGTAGTTACACTCGAAGGTAATTTCGTAATAGATTCGAATCCAATTGACTTGGTTGCGTCAACTGGCGGAATTGTTTCAGTTTCATTTTGCAAAGAGTTATTACTTTCAACAGTTTGGTCGTTATCTGTCACTGGTATCCAGGGAGATTCAGTTTCAGAGTCAGAATAAGTATCATTGCTTGCCAATACATTCATTGATGAAGTGATTGCAGGCTCTGCACTACTTTGAATGGATATATTACTTTCTGCTGGTACACGTTCCGATATCGGTTCAGGTGTTTCTTTAATGTCAAGAACAGAATTAGATAAAGTAGGCGTTATAGGCTTCCACGGTAATTTGTTCTGATAGATTTCGGTTATATTTTTAGAAACAAAGTTGTTTGCTGCCGCTGTAGTACTTGTTGTAGAACTGGTGGTAACTTCTATCTTATCTAGAAAATAGAAATATTACAGAAAATATTAAAGAAGATATTAAAGATATATGCACTAAAAATATAATAAGCATGATACATACCTAAAACATCTGCAACTTTTTGTAATTCATTCTCAGCAAGACTTTTTTGTGTTGACACCGTGCTATTTACTGTATAGTTGGACGGTGGGGGACTTCGCAAGCTAGCCAAAGCCCATGCTGTCATAGTTGGAGGTATTTCTAAATCAACTCCTGTATTTCTTTCACCAGACGCGGAAGTAGATGTCGCAAATTTCGTCGATCCTCTTTTCCATAGTGATGGAATAGTGTTATCCGAAATAGATTGAGAATGGACAATTTTCTTAACACCACTTACTTCACTTTGCAATACTGGGTCAATATCAGACGACTGTGTCGTTAAACTTCCTCTTGTTTTAGTTTTGTTCATTATTTTATCTTTTATATCAAAATGTTCATAATATATCGTAGTCGGAACTCGAGGTAAAGGTCTAGTGTAATTTTTTCTCGGAGCCATCCATATTGGTTTTATTTTAGGCGTAGTAAAATGAAATCGTCTGGTCTGAGGCCTGCTAGCTTGATTTGGAGATGCTTGCTCTGTTTGCAAAGTAGAAAATACACTGTTTGGTGAATTTCTGGAGCCCGATAGATTAAGACGTTTAGAATAATTTTTATTTCTACTATTATAGTTGCTAGAATATAATCTACTTGTAACAGTAGAAAAAATTGCATTTTGAGTAGAAGTAGGCATTGGATTTACTGAACTAACAGCTGACTGTGCTGTACTTGGGAAAAACTGAGAAGCTACTGTTGATATAGATACTGGACTTGTTTCAGAATCGATAACACGTTTTTTAGATGATATTTCCATTCCTTTTTTAGAAAGCTTGCCTTGTATAGATTGGATTTCTTCTTTTATAGGAGTACTTTGTGTTGTAGACGACGTTTCTGTATCATTTTCGCAGTCATAATCGTTACTGTCCTTAAAATTATAGGTTTCAGTTGATAAAACAGTCATTTCATAATAAATACTTGTACCCTGTACATCAGATAACCCATCACTACTAGAACCGGCTTTATCACTATCTAGATAGCGAATTTCTTTGGTATTCTTTATAAATACACTTGATTTGTTAGATGGTGTATTGTTATTAAGCTTATCAGATCCTATATTTTCCTTAACTACTTTATTTATATTTGTAATATTCGGCGGTGGTGATTTAGATTTAATTGTATCTAAATGATTCAAAATACTAGACGATACTTCTTGATATTTTTTATCAAAGAAATTGTTTTTAGGCGTAGTGAGATCGGAGTTGAAGTCAAAATAGGAATCTGACGTATACGAAGATTCCTCTTGTGTATAAACACTTTTAGGGAATAAACTAGAAAAACTATCATAAGAAGGTTTAATATGCTCATTTTTCATGTCCATATCGAAACCATGCATATATTTTTTGCTGTTAAAATCATCGTCGTCATCAAAACTTGGCATTGTAAAGAAACTTCCGCCATCGAACTTAGTAGACGAATATTTTTCAAAAGATTCATTATCTTCATCCTCCTCATCAGCATCATCATCATCATATTCGTCATTCTGAATAGACGATAGCTCAATTGGTTTGCCTGTGCTAACCACAGTGACCACAGGCATTTTAGTTTTCTTATAAGTGTGCATACTGCTTATAATCTCGGCAGGCTTTTTTATTTCTGGTGTCGGTGTTACTATTATAACGTCTGATACAGACGCTGTTCGTTTTGCACTACTTTGCGTTGGTTTAGACAAATTGAACTTAACCCTTCCTCTGTCTTTATATTTTGCATTTTTCTCAGTGTGCTCTTCACTTGTGGAATCTTTTGGATGTAATTCATTCAAAGCAACATCAGGTAGTTTAGGTTTACTCCTCCAAGTGGTGACATTAGTTTTACCAAAGGGACTTTTTGTCGTTTCTACGGGCAATGTATTTGCATTGACTTTGCTGGTTAACAGTAACAAGTTCACTACTAATGCTGCACCTGAAATTTCAAATAAACACATATTTAAAATTGTTATTCTATAATGTATATTTACTGAATAAATATTTTATAAATTCATACTAAAACTAAGCAAAATATTTCTCTCTCCACTTTTTTAAAATAGCAAATTTAAAATTAATTAAAGTTACGTAGCAAGCCCTAGCGAGATATTCTGCATCTTTAATATATTATTAAGTTATATTAAAAAAAAAGAGCCAATAACTTTATTGTTTCACCAAATAAACGATATTGTCCTACAAAACCGATGAAGCATTTACATATAAAAGAATTAAAATTAAAAATTTAAATAAATAAATAAATGAGGCCAGTCGTGGCGCAGCGGCACAAAGTGTGACTGTAAAACCGACTGGCTGTGGGTTCGATACCCACTCGAGGAGATGAAATATTTACTTAAATTTATAATTCCATTTCTTCGCTCTGGTGTCGAGGCAAAGCGCGGCGGTGAGTTCTGCCACTCAACACGCAATGCCTCCAGAATTCGGCAGAAAGTGAGGAACGCAGTGTCTTAACATTAGATTCCCTCTGCCTACCCTGCTGTGTGCGGGATACAGCGTGAAGCTAATTTATATAAACGAAATATTTCTTATTTTATTTTAGAGTTCACTTTTATAACAATCTCATTTATACAAGCTTATACAGTACGGAAATATCTAAAATTGTATTTAATTGTAACTATACTTTTAAGTATGAATATGTATTTACCTATACATATTCTGACCGGTGATTCCATGTTTATATCATTTTGTTGTATGGCAAGCTATCTTCAACAACTCCACCCCATTCCGTGGTCTTGAAATGTTTTCTGAAAAGAAAAACACAAACTTATAGTTAAAATTAGGCATGATTTATATTGATAAAATTTACAGAATTTTTCCTCCTATTTAACTGGATTTAAAATCTGATAGATAGATTATTTTGCAATATGTATTTAATATATAGATTTTGCTAACTTCCTCACGCCGTGTCCCGCACATAGCAGGGTAGGCAGAGGGAACCTAGTGTTAAGACTCTCCGCTCCCCATTTTCCGCCCAATTTTTGAGGCATTCTGAGTCTAATGGTGGAACTCAACGTTACATTTCGTTTTTGTGACAGAACGAGGAAATTAAAATATTCATTCCTCCGTGTAGGAATTGAACCCACAACCGTCACGTACAGTCAGACGCTGTACCGTTGCACTACAACCTTTTCTTATTCATTAGACCTGTATACTTTAATATACACAAAAATATTCTCGCCTCGATCGGCGAAAAGGGAGGACCAAAGTGTCTTAACACTAGCTTTCCTACCCTGCTATAAGCGGGATACAGCGTGAAGCGGAAAAAAAATATTCTTTAATGTTAAATATTCTTTAATGTTTTTTTTACAACATATACATCTAAAGTTACATTAGACTGACCCAAGTGACCTCATCAAGGGACTTTCGGAAGTTATTAAAGCCAAAAGGCTGGTACAAAATATAATTTCATAGATTTCGGTACATAATGTGCTAGTATTTGGGTTAGTTCACGGAATGAGTGAGTTACAGATTACTATAATGACTATTGTTTGTGGTTAGATACCAAAAAGTTTGTGCTATATATTAAATACAATCAAGTTGTAGTCCGCAACTTCGTTTGCATGATTATAAAATAAATAAAAATGCTACTCTGTTTTCATAAATTTAATAAAAAAAAATAAGTAAAACTTTATTTATAGATTACATTTTAATAATAAAAACTATGAATAAAATTAAAATTATTTCATATTGAAGACAGTCGTGGTGCAGGGGACAAGCCTACGACAGGTTGTTAGTTCGATTCCCACTCGAGAGAATGAATTAGTAAAATTTTTCTTTTATTCGCTCTGGGCAAAGCCCCCAAACAAAGGGCAGCGTCGAGTTCCACAACTCACCAAGGAAAGCTTCAACGACACTGGGAAACGGAAATGTCTTAATAGGAATGGAGTGTCTTAACACAACGTTCCCAACGTAAAAAAAAAACAAAAGAAAAACATTTCAATTAATAAAATGTGTTTTATTTGAAATATTTCCCGTTTTAGTTATTTCTATATAGAACCACTATTAGGTGGAATGTAATGTACTTGGAATCGATGATGCAAAAGATTCTCACATAGCATAGCGCACTTTGCTCAACTTTATCAATTCCCATACTTACCATCTCTAAGGCAATTTCTTACTATACATTGTTGCCGATATAATCAAATAACATTTTTATATAACTATTTAATTTTTATAGCTTCACGCTGTATCCCGCATATAACAGGATAGGCAGAGGGAAACGTAATGTACAGACACGTTCGCCACATACCGCCCAATTTTCACAACATTGTTTGGAAATTAGCTTCGTTTTATTACCACAGCAGGTAAATGATACTTAATTACCCCGAATAACGAATCGAACCCACAACCATTGCGCGAGTCACGACGTCCTACATGTAAAACTATATGTAATATTCCCTTATTCCACTGAATTAAGTAGTATCCCGTTACATAGTGAATGCATAATTTGAACTAAAGCCTTATTCACTATACCTCTTTAGTGGTTTAACGGCACTTTGATACCCAGAGAGGCACTAAAGGCTTTCCACGGATGAAAATGTGGTAGTGTCACGTGCGAAATAGGTTTTTCGTTTTTATTTTCATATTTAGTGGGGAACGAAAGTGTTTTAAGGGAAACTGAGTGTTCGGGCACTAGGTTCCCAGGTGGGAACCTTGCTATATGTATGCGTAAAACAATGTGATACAAAAAGAAAAAAAATATTAAACACAATAGCCTAACTTTATTTTGAATTAAGAGAAAAAATAACATTGTTTTATTTGTTTAATGATGTATAATATGAATTTAGTGTTAATAAACTCCGATACCCGTGCACCGATAAATTTTATAAACGTCGCGTGTTGAGCGGCAGAATTCAACGCCGCGCTTTGCCTACATACCTGAGCAAAGAATGAAAATATTTCACTCTCGAGAGAACTTTAAAAAAAAGTATATATTTATAATTTACTTTAACTTCAATAGTATTATAGCCATTTCTATTAAAGTCCTAATGACCTAAGTTTCGAAACCAGTTAGTACACTAAGTTGAACACTAGATGCAAATTGCCCGACCTAGAATTGCTTTCTAAATAGCATGCTGTTCAAATTCAAAGGAAGAAAAGGTTATATTATAAAGTTGCTAGTATGACGAGCGGTAAATCTGCGACCTACTTACTTAAACTTGTATGTCAAAATTACATAGATACAAGTATATTTACACATAATGACGACGACTAGACTATAAACGCGAATGGTTGTGGGTTCGATCCCACTCGAGGATACGATATATATATTTAGACTAATATTTCGATTTCTTCGCTCTGGTGTCGAGGCGAAGCGAAAGCGAGGCGTTGAGTTGAGCCACTCGACTCCCATACTTCCAGGATTCGGCAGACAGTGGGAAACAGAGTGTCTTAACACTAGGTTCTTCCCTTGCTGTGTGCGGGATACAATGTGAAGCTGATTTGATTGTATTTGATTTATGAAGACTCACTCAAGATTAGTTTCATTTCATCATGGTAGGCAAAGCACGGCGTTGAGTTCCGTCATTCAACACGCAATGCCCCCAGGTTTCCTCTGCCTACCCTGCGGCTATATGCGGGATACAGCGTGAAGCTAAAATAATCTCGGATGTTCTGGATGTCAGAACAATCAGATTCATGGTATAAAAATATATTATTGCCATGTAATTTACCATCGCTAAGCACTCAAATACATATTATCTATATCGGTTGTCAATTTTAGTTGTTTGAGCTTCGATCTGTATCCTATTTAAAGGAGAGTAGGGAGAGGGAACCTAGTGTTAACACCTTCCGTTCCCCATTTTCCGTCTCCGCGAGTCGAGGGCAAACTCACCGCCACGCTTTATCTGGTTACCAGAATAAGCTACACGTTAACAGTCAAACACTATACCCCTGCGTCACGATATCCTCATCCAAAATAATATAATTTAAATCCTAATCAACGTCTCTGAGTATTATCGATTGCTAAAATTAAAGCGTCCTGTTATTTTTCCTCTTATCCTACTTACCGGTTTACAAGGCAATTTGCCGAGTGAACCTGACCTCATTAAATTACGAAGAAATTAGCAACGCCTACACTATACGAATGTACGCTAATATTAAGATGTACTACTTTTGCAAGGACAGTGCTGGTAGTAATATAAAAAGAATTATAGCAGTACGCAAAAAGGCCAGTCGTGGCGCAGCGGCACGAAGTGTGACTATAAAATCGATTGGTTGTGGGTTCGATCCCCACTCGAAGAGATGAAATATTTATTAAAATTTATATTTCCGAGGCTAAGCGTGGCGTTGAGTTCTGCCACTCAACACGCAATGCCTCCAGAATTCGGCAGAAAGTGGGGAACGGAGTGTCTTAACACTAGATTCCCTCTGCCTACCCTGCTGTGTGCGGGATACAATGTGAAACTGATTTAATTTAATTTTTTTTAGTACGCAAAACAACCAATTAGTTTTTAACTTGCGTTAAGCCGAATCTTCTAATATTTAACATCTTCTTCTTCTTCCTGGCATTAATCCCGGCTTTTGCCAGGGTCTGCCTTCCTACTTAACCTACTCCACTTTGCACGGTCTTTAGCGTCCTCGGTGGTTAGACCATTGGCTCTCATGTCCTGCATCACGACATCCAACCAGCGCTTCTTTGGGCGTCCGAGAGGTCTCACTCCAGGGACTGACATAGCAAGGCACTTGCATCCGACATAGTTCTTAGGCCGGCGCGTAACGTGACC
>JAATLQ010036351.1:13949-37425 GCA_013421005.1 Heliconius erato x Heliconius himera | reverse complement strand
GTCACGGTGAGAATGAAGAAGAACTCGCTCAGCTGGTTTGGGCACGTCGAACGAATGAGTGATGAAATAATGGCAAAAAAGATTTATGATGGAAAAGTGAATGGTAAGAGAGATAGGGGGAGACCTCGGTTGACCTTCGAAAACACAGCATCAAAGATACTGGAGGAAGGTCACTTAAAAAGCATGTGGACCCCCCGGAGGGCATGTATGAAGAGGTTGATAACAGTGGACAAGGCGAAAGAGGTATGTAGAGACCGTAGCGTTTGGCGCTTCATTCTTTTTGACTACCCCGCTAAGGATAAAGCGTGAAGCTAAGTTAAGTTAAGTTATAACATTAGATTTTGGTAAAAAATATTGCAAAAATTTAAAACGGACATTACGCGCTTTTTGACTAGCAAAGTCATTAATCACATTTTCAAAATCAATAGTATCGACTAGTTCATGTTCAATTGACATGATAGCGAGATTGTATTTTTCATTTTCATTCTCTTATTTCTCTTGTACATTCCTTGATTCTAAATTGAAAAAAAAATATAAGAATTGATCGTAGACTTTGACGCCCCTTTCCATTTGTTGCCCGGTGCGACTGCACCGCTCGCACCCCCCCAGTTACGCCACTGCCATCGCCCAACACTATTATTAGTAATTAACAGAATATGTAAAGTTTAAACGTCAAACAATCAGGTGGCGTGTGCCATTATTACGGACGGTGACACAAGACTTTATTTTTCCCGACTGCTAAGGAAGAGTTATGAATTTTTTTGTGTTACTTGTTTTACATCCTTCTTGAGTATACTTATATCTATCCTTATCTGACTTTATATCAGTAAATAACAAATTATACAGATATTAATCATTTCTTTAATTGATATACCTATTTAATAGTCACAGATTTTAGTTACAATAACTGAGATTTAGGAATGATATTTGAGCATCCTTTGCTTAGATATCGCGAGTTTCAACTGACAGTGACGCATGCACAAAACACAAAGTTTTCAAGAGACGCAAAATACTAAATAATTATAGTTAAAGTCAATCGATTTTTTTTTGTTATTTCGTGCGTGATTTTAATAACTTAATTAAGTAAAGCTAAAATAATTTAATATAGACTAACAAATGACAATGTTAGTGAGAGTTCCATATAGTTTTTTATGAAAGCAATTTTTAGAAGATATTTGGCAAATCTAAGGTTTAAAGTAAAATTAAATTAATTAAATCAGCGTCACGCTGTATCCTGTACACAGCGGGGTAGGCAGAGGGAACCAAGTGTTAAGACACTCTGTTCGCCACTCTCCGCCGAGTTCTGGAGGCATTGCATGTTGAGTGGACTCAACGCCGCGCTTTACCTCAACAACAGAGTGAAGGAATGGAAATATAAATGTAAATAAATATTTCATTTCTTCGAGTGGGGATCGAACCCACTACTAGTCGATTTTGCAGCACACTTTGTGCCCCTGCGCCAAGACTGGCCTCGAGAAAGTAAAACGAATCAAAGTATATATTGAGGTCAAATAAATATAATATATTTTGTTAGGAATTAATTAATAGATGAGTCAAAAACAATGATTCTCAAATGTATGTTAAGTTGTTAATTGAAATTACATACAATCTAAGGAACAATGTCAGTTTTCATAGCTAAATTGCTGAACAATTATCAAATCATCTGTACACTGCGGTAGATGTGAAGAAACAACCTTAGAAAATTATGTTTTTTTTACTTTACGCGTTGTCCCTAGCCAGAGAGACGGAATATGTACCATATTACCTCTTACGCCTCGTCCAACATCATCAAACCGCAAATACATGCCCTCCGGGGTGTCCTCGTGCTTTTACAATACTTTTTCCTGTGTCCTCGTATGCCTCGTGTGCACAACAACCAACACTCCCCGAACATTGAACATTATACCTTAATAACACAGGAGTAAATTAAATTAGGGCAGCTGAAAAGGATGTGAGAAGGGAAACTGTCGTCCGGGTCACATTTACGCAGAGAGGGGTCCCTGACAGTGATCTAAGCTAGGTTTATGCACGTACAAAGCACAAACAACAAATCGTTGATATACTTAATCCTCCGTTCAGAAAATCTTAGCAAAACCAATGTTGCCGTGGGATATTGGGTTAAATTTGGATAGTAGCATAGTGTTACCTTTTTGAAATTTTGAAAAATTACAGAATTTATCTAGATTATATCCAAATGAGTAGATAGATACAAGTAACAAAAAATCCTGAGCCGAAATAGAAAAGTGAAACCCTAAAACTAAAGTGCCACATTGGCTTTATAATTTTGCACAAATCTGCAGATCTATTCCAATGAATAACAGAATTAGTTGGAATCCCTGTAAGAGATCACTAATAGTGATAAGGTCGCCTTTGCATACTACCTCTGTGCGCAAAATGTTTTTTTAATTATTTTTTTTCAGCTTCAAGCTGTATCTCGCGCACAGCAGCAGGGAAGGCAGAGGGAACCTAGTGTTAAGACACTCCGTTCCCCACTTTCCACCAATTTCTGAAGGCATTGCGTATTGAGTGGCGTAACTCAACGCCGCGCTTTCCCGTCGACACTAGAGTGAAGAAATGAAAATAAAAATGTAAATAAATATTTCATCTCCTCGAGTGGGGATCGAACCCACAACCTGTCGATTTACAGGCACATTTTGTATCCCTGCGCCACGACTGGCCTCACATTTTTTTTATTTTTTCTGTTATTTTATATTGGTATTCCTAATTCTCTTGTTAAATGTTATATTTCCTCTATGTATGCAACAAAGAGTTTTATCTATCTATCTACCTGGACTCCATACCAGAGTAACTAACATCCAACACTTTAAAGGACATGAGCACGGTTCTTCACCTAAGGTACGAATGGACTACGGCACTATACTCGGTATACTGTGTAGCTACCAGCAATCTATATAGTTTCAGTGTTCATATTCTATACATATCTCAGCAGTTTATTAATAACTGGAGCGTCTAGGCAATGTATGAGATATTATATTTTTTTAAGCACGCTGTATCCCACACATAGCGGGATAGGTAGAGGGAACCTGGTAACCTTGTATTAAGACAATCAGTTCCCATTAAGACACTTCTGTTCCACACTTTGCGTCGAATTCTGGAAGCGTTGCCTGTTGAATGGCGAAAATCAACTTCGCGCTTTGCCTCGACATCAGAGTGAAGAAATGAAACATTAAATATTTTATTCCTTCACGTGGGAATTAAGCCCACAACCTGTCGCGTTTACAGTTACATGTATATAGTTTACTCTCGCTATATCTTTATGAGTTTTAAATTGAACTTGGACTATGTATAAGCTTTTTATTATATTTTTTTCACAATTTTTATTTGCCGCTATTTCGCTATAGTAAAAACAACTCCTTAAAAGCCAGTCAAGCTTTCCCATGCTTATCAGCATTATTCAGAAATAAGCGTTCAGAGCTCATAAATGAATTGTATTCTGTAATGATAACTAATTAATTTAAATTATGGACTCTTGTTATGTTTCACATGTCTGTATGTCTACGGCACTGTAACTCTTGAATTAATAGACCGATTTGAGGTGCGGTTTTTTATCCAAAGCCTTGTTCAACGCGGTGGATCTTGAAACTTCTAGATAGCTTCTTTTGTGAAAATCGAATTAATACTTTAAAAACTACAAGCACTTTGCCAAAGTGAGGAAGTGATACATTTGGAAGGGTGTTGTTATTATTGTAGTTAGTTTTGTTGTAACTGTTGTAACAAAATATAAACTATAAAGAAATAAAAAAGGAGAGAGTTGTGACAAAAACAAAAGCTCTATTTTCTGACAAATTATTTTAATCAACACTTAAAGGAGTCTTGAAAGATTTCTTTTTGATCTTTTGCTGTCTGCGTTTAAGATGTCTCTGAATACGACCTGTACCTTCCTTCTTTAACTCTTCATATTGTTTCACAAGAGACTCCACTCGTGATTCAGCTGTAATAAAAAGACATTTTTTTAGTTTAAATCATAAACAAATTTATTTTTAATATTTTTAATGTATATTATGGTTATATAATCTAGACCAAGCTTGGCCAAAATATAATCATATCAATAATAAAGGATTATGATTAAATTGTGTAATCTTTAATCATGATTACAGATTTCTAAAAGTAATCAAGAAAGTAATTATATTTGGTAATTTATGATACCCGTTATCTTATTACGATGACAAATTATCATATATAGTGAATGAAGTGGTATACTTGGGAAGTATGTTCAGTAGAGATGGAAGATACGAGATGGATGTGGAAAGGCGTATTGCTGCCGGTAACAAGGATAACGGAGCTTTAGCTGTATTGATGAGATGGCGAAACGTCAGAGCTGCGTGTTTGGCCATACACAATGCAGTGTTGGTACCGACGCTGTTATACGGCAGCGAAATACCCACGGGTATTACAGAAGAACAATGAAAGATGAACGCTGTGGAGATGCGATCTCTTCGTAGGATATGCGTCGTATCTATCGAATCCGCAATGAAGAGGTACACATAATGACATACACAAAATGGCAGGTACGGACGGCTCTACGTTGTATGCGATCAAGTAAATCAAGCTGATACTGGAGTGCCCAGCCAGAGACGAGAACAGTACTCCATATAAGGTCAAACCTCTGTGCAATACATGGCCAATCGGTGTTTTAATCGTGGAATGGTCGGCGGCTTTGTTCCTCGGTTATCCAAAGTCGAGTTCGAGACCAAGAGGGTGGGTGCCCAGGAGATAGCCATTCTCTTTATCCGTATGGACCAAGATGTCATTTACTGTATTGTATGCCGGGAGCAAAGGCTGCCTAAAGTTAGTATTAAATGCAGCCTTTGAGAGCTTTCAAAACTGATGAGCTCCGATCGGAATTTTGCGGTATGCTCGGACCTTGCTCTGGCAATTTGCCACTTAACGTGCCTAGAGCCTCTTTGAGATTTTCAACTTCGGATCCTTAGTAACGAGTGCCTCAGTGGCCCAGATTTTATATGCCTTGCTAAAGGCAGCCAGTTTGCAAGACATATCAAATCAAGACTCGTTTTGAATTTAGTATAAGATAAATAATCAATAACAACTAAAAAAAATTTATGAAAGATGTACTGTAAACTAGCGTTACAAATCTGATTACAAATATGGTTGGATGGCCCAACTCCAGTCTAGAATATAATATTATAAAGCTGAAGACTTTGTTTGAGCCATATTACGTAGAAGTTACTTAGAAATAATTCTATTTTTATAAGCCACAAATAAAAGTTCATAATAAAATTTAACTTTTAACTCAAAATATTTTAAATTATATTCCATTCAGTTCAGTTCAGTTCTTCATTCCTTTCGAGAGCGCTGGTGGAGAAGAATTAAATTCTACACTTACACTTATTTTTAAAGTGTGGTTGTCTGCCATGTTTCAATTCATCCTCCACTTCCAGTTTCATTTTCGCTTGTTTCTCCCTGTCTAATTTCTTTTTCTTTTTAGCTTTTTCTTGGTCATTTAATCTTTGCAATAATCTTCGTAACTTTATTTCCTGTTCTGGATCTTTTGTTTCTTTCAATTCTGCTCGAATTGCTTTTATGTCATTCATTCTTATATTAGATAAGAAACCATAATTTTCAGAAAATTCTTTCTTATCAAAATTACCACATAATGGGTCAAACCTGAAAGTATTAAATAAAATAATTTACTGAGAGGTAAATGTTATTTTACTACACCCACATCACTCCCACACATAGTATTTGAAGACATGTATATAGATACAGAAGAGATGTTTGTATATTGATGGCCACTAGGTAAAGTATCAAAATTGAAAAATCACAATGTTATTAGTAGCGTCGTTGAGTTACGCCACTCACACACAATGCCTCCAGAATTAGGCGGTAAGTCGGCAACAGAGTGTCTTAACACTAGGTTTCTCTCTGCCTACCCTGCTGTCTGTGGGATACAGCATGAAGCTGATTTATTTATTTTAATTTTTACAATATTATT
This sequence comes from Heliconius erato x Heliconius himera, assembly GCA_013421005.1. NCBI lineage: Eukaryota > Metazoa > Arthropoda > Insecta > Lepidoptera > Nymphalidae > Heliconius > Heliconius erato x Heliconius himera. Next base: position 31,451 of record JAATLQ010036351.1, on the reverse strand, counting down.
ATTGCTCTTTTGAACTACTGAGAAGGACTACCCTTCTTAATGTGGTTTTTTCAAAATATAAAGAAAATCATAGCTTTTGCGTTTTATAAACATGTGTGTAATTGTAAATATTCAAATGAATTTGAATTTGTAAGGATTGGAATTTTTTACTTTCAATACCTTATAAATTTTTCACCTAGGGAACATTGATAAGAAGCAAAAAATCAAATCAAATCAGCTTCACGCTGTATCTCGCGCACAGCACAGGTAGGCAGGGGGAACCTACTGTTAAGACAATCTGTTCCCCACTTTCAGCCAAATTCTGGAGGCATTGCGTGTTGAGTGGCAGACCTCAACGCCGCACTTTCTTTCGCTTTGTTTCTTAATTTTTCAAAATTTTTCTTTTAATTAGAAATAAATGCTAATAATAAATTCTACTGAGTCTGGATCTGAGGGGATCAAACTCTAGCCATTAGAATTGCCACCACCACTAACCATCATACATAAATACCTGGGATCACGGATCTCTTTCTTTTTCACAGGAACAATATCTTGCAACATAGATATAGGTTTCTTGGAACTCATCTCTCTTGGCCTGTTCTTGTTTTCCCTTCTGAAAACTTTTTTCTCATTTTGTACTTTCTCAGTTTTACCAAATATAACTTCCTTATACACTTTAGCACCAATTTTTTCTTTTAACTTCTGCAGATCTTCAAACGACAAGCTTGATAATTCTTGTCTAATTCCTATCTATAATAACACAAGCGTAGTATTACTTTACTATATACGTAAAAATATTTAATATAAATATTTTTATTTACTTATATTTGCATCTTATAATTTATATAACTTACCCGTTCTGCATCTTCATTTGCCTCGACATCTGTTTTAGAACTTTCATCATTACTATCCATTTTCAGAGAAATAAATATAATAAATAATTAAGTGTAATTTAATTATTGTTATGTCCTTATTTTATTATTATTATGTACAGGTATTAGGTACAGGTACAGTTGCGAGCTAGAAATAAATTTATAACCTCAAAGTTCAAGCCTAAATGAAATCACTATAACAACAAATAAATGTGTGAAGTAAAATGCCAAACTCAAATGTCAGTTGTCACACAGACTATAAAAACAGAAGTAAAGATACTTATTATTTTTATAATCAATAAAAAGTTTAAAGTTGAAATGCTACTTACATACTAAATTAAAAAAACAGTTTCACGCTGTATCCTGTAAACAACAGGGTAGGCAGGGAATCTAGTGTTATGACACTCCGTTCTCCACTGTCTGTCGATTATTTCAAAGTATTGCGTGTTGAGTGGCGGAACTTACCTTGTAGCCAAAGCTAAGAAATTAAAATATTAATAAACAATAATTCAGTTCCTTGAGTGGGGAAAAAAGCATGAGTAATACGTTAGATATTACTGTCTTAAATATATAAAATGAAAATTTAATTTTAATTGCAAATAAATTTATATATTTTTATGAATTTAATTTTCATATTGATATAAATTATTTGCTTGAAAAGTGGATTTTAATAATATTTAAGCATGACTTAACAATGCACTTGACTAAAAAATGTACATTTATACAGATACTAGATAGGTTAATTTTAATATAAATTAAAGTCAAAATCAACCTGTAAATAGTGCAACTGTTTATTATTTATTTCCTTGTAAAATATTATTATATGGCGCAGCAAAACACCGCTCGGGTCAAACTCATGAGTGCACACTTCGGTAAAACCGGTGGATACACACCGGTATTGGTGGATTTTTTATCTTTTCCTTCTGACTTAATCAATCCTTGTGTATCCAATGATTTTATTTATTAATTTGTTGTAATATAAAATAATTTTATCTAATTTTATAAATTTCTATTGAAATATCATTTGTACTCAAAAATGTTGCTCTTTAAGTCATTCCACTGAGTAACAAGCTACAACTTACAAACAAACACTGATTTACAAACACACACATTAACAACTTGACGATGAGAGAAAATGGGGATTCAAAAACATTTTGTTTCCCTTTTCGACAATGATATAAAGTCAGGGTGAAACCGGCGCTAGGAAGATCGCAGGTCGCGCTCCTAATCAATATGCTATGCTGGCCCTTGCAAGCGCATCCCATTTGCGTCACGCTGGACAGTCTGCGCTAAACGTATTGTGATTAGCGTTTTCCGCCTTAGCGTCAGCGCAATTGTAACAGTTGTCGCACACAACACAGCAATCGGGCTAGTTTGTGTCCTGTCAGCGGGTTTCTCGCCTTGCCGAGGAATTTGAATTCTACCCGAAATTCGTCGTCGGGAATGCCATCAAAAACCTCTGATTTTGCTTCTTCAGGACTGACAGAATATCAGCGTCCGAGTTATATGACAGAACATCCTAGTGGATTAAAAGCGTACCTTTATTTCTGAATTCCTCTACTTTAAGTCGATCGCTCGCTGCTCTCAATCTTTCTTTGAACCTTTCACGTTCCTCTTTCGAACTGCAGCCCAATATCACCTTCTAGTCCTTTGCCTTCCGCACTTTTTAAACTTTCCTTCGCTTTGACTACCTCTCTTATTTTAGTCAACACTTTTTCTCTCGTATCCATCTTGTCTTTGGAGGAGACCACAACCGAGTGAAATGTGGTTGGCTATCTGCTAGGCTTTCTGGTTTTACTAGTCGCCACATTCTCGTATGTGATCTTCTCGAAAACTTTCCTGTCAGTCCATTTTTCTTCCCTTCCCCTTTCTCTTTTATATTTTTCATGCTATTTCGCTCTTAACTCTTTTCAGATTCCGTCTCCTTCTCGTTTATGACTTTTGACTTTATATTTGTTTTTAAATTTCGTGAATTGCCTAAATGAAACTGGCAAATATTGTGCGAAATCCAAACATACTGGCTTGTAGAGGCTAAATAGTTCTATAGAGGGACTTATCAATCAGTTGGTTTGAGTGGTGTAAAAGGCCACTTAGTTATCAGACACTTTTTAAAAACAAAGTGATTTTTTTGGTGTAAATAAGATAGATTGAAGAAGTTGATAATAGATATGAGGTGAGAAGAACTATAAGATTTTTCAACTAGAATCTAGTTTTCTTCTACAGGCCTACCGTATCAATGTGTAAAATATACGTTTTTTTAATATAATATAAAGAAAATATATATATATACAGGATGTATCAAGATCGACTGATCAACGGTTGTCTATGGGAAGGGGACCTTAATACCCCTCCATTTCACCCCCATATATGTTGGCCGATTTTCAGTGGTTCGGCAGATATTAAGAATTTGTAATTTTTTGGAAAAAGTAATATTCTTGAGGAAAATTGGAAAATACAGCCTAATTGTACGGTCTGCGCTGGCAATTTTTTGTCTCAATATAGCTCAATAGTAGTTTATAAAGCTTATGGCGCTTCGAGCGTGCCAGTTGAGCACCAATCATTTCGCCAATCTCACGTATGTAGAACATATGATGGAGATTGTACGGCAAAAAAGAGATTATATTATACAATATGAGAATGCATATCAAAAAGAAGTACTTCCTTCACCTGTAAAATAAATAAAATATATAATTACAAAATATATATGAACATGGGTTAATAATTAAAAGTTCATACTACGTCTGTATGTCATGTCATTGTTGACAACTGACGTGTAAGCAAATGTTTTTCAAATGTTTTGAATCTGATTGCTTTATATTTTATTTGACTCACACGAATTTTGTAAAACAATTGTGTACGAAAACGAAGAGGTTGAATTAATTAATGTTTTACATTAAATATGAATATCAATACTGAAAACATATTTATAACTAAATTCAATATCAATGATGAATTATATTATGCTGAAATTAATTGTACAAAAAATAAAAGCGATTTATTTACTATAGAACTTTTAAGCCAAAATCAATGTTGGTCCGGAAATTTTACACGCGATGCGGCACAAACATTTGGTGAAAGTTTAGATGAAAATGAAGAAGAATATTTCACAAACGTAATAGCTGCTTTAAAAAAGAAAGAACCCACGTACATAGTTGATTTTACACTCGATAAAAAAAATATAAATGTGTCTAAATTTATCTGGAAAAGGAAACTTTCTAAAGGATTTTTAGTACATGGATATGTAATGTTACGAAATGATTTGGGTACAGTGACCAAAGATACCTTGATAGACAATTTATTGAATAAAAACGAAACACTACAATCTTCTATAGAAGTTTGTAATAAAGAAATAGATTCACTAAATAATCAGCTGCTACAATATAAAAGAAAATTTGAAGACCTTATTGATATAAAGAATACAATAGAAACTAATTTATATGGAAAATTTGTACAAGTTTTAAATTCAAAGAAAAAAAGAATAAAGTTACTTGAAGATGAATTAAATATAAATAACATTGAACAAAGTGAACAAAGCAGACATCCTAATAGCGACTTTGATGACGATTGATTGATTAGTATTAAGGAAATTAATATTTATATTTTATGATGTACATAAATAATAATTTAATAAACATATTCTATATAAAATATAATAAATCAGGTTTTATTTTTCTGACATCAAATATGAAATAGTATGAACCTTATGATAGAGCAGTGGGACAGCTGACTACAAATGTAATTGATGTGGGTTCAATTTCTACACTTAGCATTTACTGAAGCCAGTTCTGGCACTGGGACAAGTGTGTGACTGTGTGATTGGTTATGGGTTTGATCCCTACTCAAGGAAATTAAATATTTGTTTAAAACTTATATTTTATTTCTTCACTCTGATATCGAGGCAAAGTACAGTTTTTAACATTTTTTAAAGTGTTATTCCACACTTATAAAAATTTGAACATAGCGGGTTCGAGTCTACGTCCACGTTCAAATTTTTGTATGTTTTTTTAATAAGTATTTTTCTTTCCTAAGTGTGTGCAGTGTTGAGTTACGCCACTGGTTACGCAATGCCTCCGGAATTCGGTGGAAAATGGAGAACGAAATATCTTAACACTAGATTTTTTTTTCTCTGCATATCCTGCTGTGTTTGTGATACAAGTGTGAAGATGATTTAATTTTTTGTTTTAAAGGAATAAAATAAAAAACAATTTATGAAGTATTCAATAATTTATTATGTGAATAAATTCAAAGTTTTAAATATAAAATTCAAGTAAGTAACATAGAAGTTTAATAGCTTCTGCCAAACAATGTGATATATTTGGGCTTTTTGTTGCACGCTGGATGAATACACTTGTCTTCAGCATTCAATTGCCGAGGGGGCTCGAAAGGAATACACAATGACTTTGCACCCATAGCTGGCCCTTTAACTTCAGTTGATGAATCATCTTCAGTTCTATAATAAATATTTACAGATAAAAAATATATTATTTATAATAAAGGAAAGTATAAGTTTTGTTTATTTTATTCATATTTGTCTTAATATTTTTAACTTATAACCACCTTTGAATTTAAAAATTATTTTAAAATATATATTATATAAAAAATTAGTTTAAAATAAATATTATATAAAATATTTTTCTTGTTGTTGATTCCCATTCTAAAATTATAAGTTGTTTATTAAAAGACTAATGTATAAATATAAAGACTAATGTATAAATAAGATATATAAGAATAATGTATAAATAATACCTGGCACTGTCATTCTTAATGCTATCCTCGCAAGGTATTTCCCCGCAGAATGGTGCTAGAAGAATATGTCTCCTTTCCAATGCATCGATAAAGTCTTCCCACTTAGTCACAAGCGATAATCGTTCATCCCTTTCTTTAGTTGCTCTAAAGACAAAAAAATAATAAATCATGTCATCAATCATTCTTTTTTTTTTATGAGGCCAGTCGTGGCGCAGCGGCACAAACTGTCATTGTAAACGCGGCTGGTTGTGGGTACGATCCTCACTCAAGGGAATTATACATTTATTTTAATATATATTTCTTCGCTCTGGTGTCGAGGCAAAGCGGGGCAGAGAGTTCCGCTACTCAACCCGCAATGCCTCCAAAATTCGGCGGTAAGTAGGGAAAGGAGTGTCTTAACACTAGGTTCGATATGCCACCCTGTTGTATGCGGGATACAGCGTGAAGCTGATTTAATAGATTTTTTTTAAACTTAATTCTTTTTTCTTTTAACTTCTCGTTGTATCCTGCATGCAGAGTAGGCAGTTGAGAGGCGGAATTCAATGCCGCAACATTGTTGTTATGATTCATTTAAATAATATATTTTTCTATAATGGTTTCTAAATACATATTTTTCACTGTACAGTTAATTAATTATTTGATGGAAATATATATTTAAATATGAATATTGTTAAAAATTACATTACCCTTAAAATAGGTAGACAACAAAAACCTTGTATTAGTCATCACTAACCTACTAAATAAAAAGAATTATCATAAAAAAACAAAAACTACTACAAAGAAAAAACAAAACCAACCAAGTGTAGAATTTTGTCAAATTGAATTTTGAATATAGTATATCAATATCATCAATACATACAAACCCACTTGAGCAACGATACCTTACTTGACACAGATAGTCGATGTTTAATTTATTTTTGACAATATGGTGTGTAGTTGGCACTATTATTTTGAATATAAGATTTGACAAATCTTGTGTCAATCGTAAGATTAAGATAAATAATTTGAAATACGTAACTTAAAATGGGTCTCTTTGACGGCCACGACGGCACAAACTAACAAACAAACATATAATACATACAGTACGATCGACGATTTGTTGCGCATTGAGCATTCGGAAAAAATAATCAAAACTAAAAACATTTTAAAATCGAGTCTGCACAACCACCTGCAGCTAAATTCAGGGCGGTCATGACTCGTCGACCATACCATATGTTGATAAACGCATTACTCCACTTTCAAAGAGGAAAACAAATACACACTTATCCAACATATCCTGGTGCGTCTTCTCAAGCAAAGCCAGGAGCTGCGCAGGCGCATCTCCTCGTTTCAGAGTAATCTTCTCTCCAGTGAGACGTCTCACTGCGACTACTTCGCCCTTCGCCATATCTTTAGGGCCTAGTTCTACGCGGATTGGAACACCCTGTGTAGTTTAATGTTATATAAAGTAATATTATACACATACAAATAATACTGCACAATATTGTACATTACACCGTAAAATGACAATAATATTTTTAACACATCTGCCGTATTTTGCAGGATAGAGGTAAAATGCACCATTAAAAATAGTAAATTAGCACACAACTGTAATACTTAGTATTAACTAAACTATTTAACCGGATTAATCCGGATAGTCACGAGTAGACCCGTGACCGTTCCCTTTTCATTTATTCTTTTATTCTTTCCCGTTTCATTTATTCTTCCTATACATTAAGAGAAAACTAACCTTAAGCTCCCAATGGTTGAACTTCCATCCCGGTGAGTAATTATCTCTATAATCCCCGTCAGCCCTTATGCCACCTGCTTCCATCTCTTCCACTAGCTGCTTACAGGAGTCTATGAGGCTTTTACGTTCTTCCGCACTGCTTGAAGCTGTTATACCGCAAGGGACCACTATGGCTTGGATGTCTGCGACTCTTGGGGGAAGGACGAGGCCGCGGTTGTCACCGTGGACGAGGACCATCACACCTGGTTATTAATATGGTATAGGATATATTATTAAATTTAATATTTTATCATATATACATAGATTTTAGAAAGAATATAAATTGGATATACTAGGATAAATTTTTTAAAAATATCATCCGAAGAGATTTATGGGACGCGTCTGAATGCACGCACAACAACCCATAAAGGGTAACATTCGTAATGGTAATATGTGTGTAGTATAGTTTATTTTATAAATATAAATGTTAACAATATTTTGTTACGATAGGTATATTATGTAGAATATTATATTTCAAAGTTTAAATAAAAGCAAGGACAGGGAAAACCGATGTGAAAAAGTATATAAAATTCTTGATTTATCCCCAGATTCATTAAAAATAAAAATAAACATACATTACATTCTAAAACAACGAAGTGCATACCTATAGTTCTAGTGGTTAGACCCCATGAGTTCTGGAAGACGTACTTCTTCTCCTGCGTGTCGGGATCGTCGTACACTATTTCAAACATTTTAGAGAAGTTCATACCGAGGTGATGGCTGGTCGCACCCTGAATGTTAAATAAATATTCGAAACGTTTTAACTTCCTTATTTAATATAATAAAGCAATAAATAAAATAATTATGTAAAATCAAAAAGAGGATAATCTCGTACATAAATACTGTAAATTTTTAGCTACAGGTTTTATTCCGTATAAAGACATTCCATGTAAAGATAGTCAGTTGTCAAGTATTCTAGAAAACGTCTGAAGAGATTTTTGTGTTGTGAGATTTTGACGTGTTGCCACAGAATGAGTGGTGCGACTGTGCTGTATTAAAGAGGAAAGTAGGGGCAGAAGCGTGTAACTGTAAACGTGACCGTTGTGAGTTCGATTCCGACTTGGGGAAATGAATTATTATTTATTAATATTGTTTCACTCTGGTAACAATGCAGAGCGCGACGTTGAATTCCGCCACTCAACACGCAATACCTAGAAAATTCGGTGGAAAGTAGGGAACGGAATGTTTCAACATCAGATACTTTAGCTTACCCTGCTATACGCAGGATACAGCGTGCAGCTGAAAAAAAAATATTAAAAAGGGCTTATCCGGTGAGTTGTACTTCCTATTTACGCCAAAAAGGCATAATTAAGAGTCTGTTCCTTCAATCAACGCTATGGGTTTCAAAGTAACATAACGTCTAACAACCTGTATGCCCCTCCCGCTGGCGGGTATGTAGGCCTCCACGGTGGTGGTGTAGTCGCCGCCCGCGAACTTCTCCTTCTCCGTCTTCCGCCCCTTGATCACGGGCACCGCCAGCAGCTCCTCGTACACTCGGGCGTATAGCTCTGTGAAAATATTTAATACATCAGTGTAAGTTCTGCATTTTATTAGAATTGCAATTAATAAAAATATATATTACTGATCAAATCAAATTTGAAGACCTTATCCTTGGTAGAATTTTGGGAAAAGTAAGCAAAAAAGGCTTGCGTAAAAATTGTTGTTAGTAATTCTGCTAAGATTCTCGTAAAATCAAGAGGTTGAATGATAACAATATCAAAACAACACTTTGTCGATTTTAATATCATAAGAGAGCAGTTTACATTAGAGAGACAATAAAGTATTGAAGACTAGCGGCTCGCCCACGGCTTCGCCCGCTTAAAATACATGATTACAGATTTAATAAGCAGAATTGATAGACAACCATAATGACTTCTAATATGATTTTTTAAGGCATTATCGTCAAAGATTTTTTTATTGTTTTAAATAAAAAAATACGACCATTGTTGGTATTTGATACTTATAAAATATACATAAAGCTAATTATTTATTACACGTATATATTTTTGTAACTTTATGTTTTTTACCTATATAATATACTCTGTTAAATATGCTGATGTCAGTGAATAATTTAATTTTCTCATTCAGAAACAGCCTTAAATGTTAAATTATTGATTTGAAGGATTCATAATATTCTTTGTAAAATAACTGTAATAATTGCATATTAACTCCTGTACAGTTTTTAAATTAGTTACATATGAACAAACCAACCAAAAAATCTTTGTATGATATTTTTTCCAAGATCGTTTTTATCTCTGTGTTGAATTAATTACTACTTCTTTCAAATGCCGATAACTTTTTTTTTAATGAACCGATTTTGATGAAACTTTAGTAGTTAAGTTGAGTTAAAACAAAGCAATTGGTGAAATCGGTTCAGTACTTTCAGAGAAAAATGTGGACAAAAATATGTCGACAGACAGATAGACAGACAGACAAGAAATTCAAAAAAAATCTTTTTGCTTTCTATTATTCTTTTTAAGTGTCCCTCTCTCCATTTCAGTCAAAATTACTAAATGTACAGACAAAATATTTTTACTGTCTTATTATATAAAGAGATATTAAGAAACAATCTAAGTAACATTATTGAGAAATACAGACAAAATAATAATAGGCTGGATGCGGCTAGCATTCAAATAAACAAAATATAAACTATAATTAAAAAATGAACATATATTCACCTAATATCTGCAGGACTTCCTCATCCGCTTCCTCTTTAGTACGGAATGCTGTGTGTCCCTCCTGCCAGAGGAACTCACGAGTCCGCAAGAACGGCTGCGGCTGCTTGAACTCCCACCTCTAAAACAATTAAGGATATTAGTTTATAAAATATTAAAAAAAATATAGCGATAAAGAATCGAAACTATATCCGTTACATATGACGTTTATATTACATATGACGCATACTAATAAAAGCTCATTCCCCCAAACGGATATCGAATTTACAATTGTCGGGTTTATACATGCAACGTGCTGTGCCACTGCGCCACGACGGTCTCAATATTTACTTTATTATTTAAATACATTTAGTACTAATTATATTACGCCCAAACGTACCACGATATAAATTAGAAAATTTGTGAGGATATATGTTTATTTCACTACATATACACAAAAACTAGAAAAAATAAATTCTTATTTTAAACTTAACAGCATCAGAATAATACATAGGTAACTATTTATTTAAAGATTTTTGTAAATTTGGCGAAAGAACCAGCGTTGGTAGTAAACTAAACTAACCACAACATTGTTCCACTGGTTCAGCTTGTACGGCAGGTCCCTGTGGCTCTGTATCCACTTGGCGTACGCCGGGTACATGACGGTCTCCGAGGTGGGCCTGATGGCGATGTGCTCCGCCAGCTCCGAGGAGCCCGAGTGCGTCACCCACGCTACTTCCGGCGCGAAGTCTGCTATGTGAGTCTTTTCACGTTCTAGCGCTGCCTGTGAAGTTTTATTTATATTAAATTATTTTTATTTTTTAACTTTTACGCTGCATCCCGCGTTTATGTGAGGAAACTTAATGCTAACCTGTTAACCTAAGTTTCGAGACAATGAGTGCGAAACCTCGAGTTCACATTAATCCGAGTGGGAATCAAACCCACAACCGTCAATCAACACAATTTAGTTTAACTCAATTTAGTTTAATTCAAAAATACAAATAAAAGAAACTATACCTTTGATACAAATATAGGGAAGTATCCATCTTTGACTCCCAATTTCCTGAAATTTTTGCTAAGGAACTTCCTAATGACGTCCCAGATGCTGTACGACCAGGGCCGTAGGATGTAACACCCGGAGATGTCGTAGTAGTCTATCATTTCAGCTGTAATATGAAATTATTACGATATAATCAGTATTTGTTTTTTTTTTAAATGGACCACGGCCATATGGTCGTGGTCCATTTTAATCTGTGATCATGGGGATATCCCCATAACCACAGATTATTGCAAAGTTTTTAAAACGTGGGGTTTTTAAAATTATATTAAACTACAAAATACGCCATCATCTGGAAAACTTATTTACTTGTAAAATAATCAGGATAATATAATATCTCTCAGTATTCTTAAAAAACGTTATAACTAACATTAATGGTGGGGTCCAACGCCGCGTTTTATATCTATATATACTAATATATAGAAATCTATATATACTAACAGATAGAAATAAATAAAAACATAAATAATAGTGAATGTATAAAAAAAAATATGACTAATTTAAGACTTGAATTAAAATTTGTATAATATTTTGTGTATGTTAATATAATACATACTGTGTGAATATAAACTGAAAAATGTCAGACCACAAATAATAAAAAAACAGCTTCACGATTTATCTTGCAAGAGAGAGACATTTCGTGTTGAGTAACAGAACTCAACGCCGTTCTTTATCTACAAGAGCGAGGAAGATGACACTGTTCCACTGTGTTACAATAGGGACGGCCTCGAATATAATATATAAAAAAATTTTAAAGTGTTATTCCACACTTAGGAAAGAAAAATACTTAACTTAACTGACAAGGTCGTTTCCAGGAGGCGCGGGTTCGAGTCCCGCTACGTTAAATTTTTATACGTTTTCTAAATAAGTAAAAATATATAATTAAATGTGACTTACATTTTGTGATAACTTGTGAATACCATTCCGGCAGATCAGTTTCTTTGCACGCTTCGAGTCCTAAGCGTGTTACTTTCTTTACACCCGACGAGGAGTCCTCTTTAGCTGGCTTTGGTGACTGGAATGTTCAATGTATTTTTTTAAGCGTCAAGCTGTAACTGCATACAGCAGGTTAGGTAGAGGGAACCTAATGTTAAGGTCCTCCATTTACCAACGGAGTCGTTAGGTAGAGGGAACCTAATGTTAAGACACTCCGTTGGTGAATGGGGTACCTTAACATTAGGTTCCCTCTACCTAGGCCTAATTGTCGAAACATTGCGTGCTGACTGGTTGAACTCAACACAGCTGCGTTTTGTTTTGTTACCAGTGAATGAAATGAAAATAATTTAAATTGAAGCATTCCCAACTATGGATGGGATGGGAATAGAACCCACAACCATCGCGTATATGTATAGTCAGACAGATAAGTGATCATTAAAGTGAAAAATTTGTGACATTACATGTGAGCGTGTGAGATCCCATGTGTGAATGTGTAATCACATCACGTAATTATATATGTATGAACCCGCCGCATCACGCCAGCTTCTTTTAATTAAAAAAGAAATAAATATTTAAAAAAAACTACCTGCTCTTTAGGCTTGCTTTCCTTCTTAACCTCCTTTGGTTTATCTTTTTTTTCCTTCGGTTTCTCCTTGGGCTTCTCCTTGGGCTTACTCTCTTTTGGCTGGGATGGTGGTGCATAGGGAGTTCCAGTCTCGGCTTGATATTTAGCTTTTAACTCTAGAAGTTTTTTTACTTCGACGTCGATTGCAGCCTTAAATATATTGTTTTAATAAATTTATAAATATATTATTTTAAACATTTTAAATACTGAACATAAATAATATAAATAATATTTGAAATATATTGTATATGTATTCATAAATAAATAAAAGATTTAGTATAAAAGTCTCTCACAAAGTATATCCAGCTAAGTTTGTATAGTATCCAGATTCCAGATACTTTTTGACTGACATTGGCCTATAATACTAGTAATATATGGAAAACGCACCTTATCTGCTTTTTTAGATTTAAGGTCCCTTACGACTTCACCTTGCTTAGCCACCTCGGCCGCGATGGCATCACCTTTCCCACTCATTGTTGGTTGTATCTAGAGAACACATACATTTTTTAATAAAAACTTGAACAAACACATTTTTACTACTACTACTACATTACTAATACATTTTTTTTATTTGAAACACTACACTATAACTATGTATATTGAGAACAGTCGTGGCGCAGAGGCACAAAGTGTGACTGCAAAATCGACTGGTTATGGCTTCGATCCTCACTCGAGGACATGAAATATTTATTTAAATTTATATTTTCATTTCTTCGCTCTGGTGTCGGAGCAAAACGCGGCGTTGAGTTCCGCCACTCAACACCCAATGCCTCCAGACTTCGGCGGAAAGTGGGGAATGGAGTGTCTTACCACTAGGTTCCCTCCGCCTACCCTGCTGTGTGCGGGATACAGTGTGAAGCTATTTTATATAACTATGTACTAATTTTGTTTCAACTACATATTATAAAGACTTACTTATTCGTATTGTTTAGCTGAACTGTTTTTTTATATGAAAAATAGCACAAAGTTTTTATAAATATATATATTTTTAAATATACCTCTTGAGCTGGCGCAGGCGATTTTGGGGGCGCAGCTTTTGGAGTCCAGTCCGTTCCGGCTATAGATTTATATTGAGCTTTCAAATTCAACAAATTTTTCACCTAAAATATAAAAATAATGACTGTAATAATATATTTATAGTAGTAATATATTTCCTTAATATGTGAAATTAAAAAAATATCTAACTGATATAAATTTAAAGACAATTAGGTTAGATTTTTTTTATTATTTTTTTCAGCTTCAAGCTGTGTCCCGCACACAGCAGGATGGACATAGAGAACCTAGTGTTATGACACTCCGTCTCCAATTTCCACCGAATTCTAGACGCATTGCGGAACTCAACGCTGCGCTTTACCTCGACACCAGAGCGAAGAAATGGAAATATAGATTTAAATACATATTTAATTTTATTTCTTTTCGCGGGAATTGAGCACAACCTGTCGCGTTTACAGTCACACATGGTAAGGCTAGGCTAGCTTAGGCTTGTGATAAGTGAATAAACTAAAATTTAAATATTTAAAAAATAAATAAATAAAACGGGGAACGGAGTGTCTTAACACTAGGTTCCCTCTGCCTACCCTGCTGTGTGCGGGATACAGCGTGAAGCTAATTTAAATATTTTACTTACATTTTAAAGTTAATTTTAATTATTATTTTATTTATATTGTAATAATCTTTATTTACAATTTACAAGGCCTAAAATAATAACATAATCTATTTGGTTAAAAAAATAGTTTTACTTATGCCCAAATCTCAATGATTGAATTATTTAAAGGATTTTTTATATGATTTTTTTTATATTTATATAAACATACAATTGACATGTTGCTATAATAAATAATACTAAATAAATAAGAAATACACAAAAAAAACATAAACTAACCTCAACATCAACAACACCCTTGTCCGCTTTGGCTGCCTTTATTTGTCTCACTTTGTCCCCTTGAGCGGCGATTTGATTGAGAAGCTCAGCTATTTTGGCGTCGTCACTCTTCTGTGAAGACGAGCTTGATGGTGGTGGTTGGGATGGTTGGGACTGGGATTGCGACTTCCAATCCTAATGAAAAAAAAAATATTGTAAAAATACAAATAACATTTTTTACAAGAGTTATTCCTCACTTGGGAAAGAAAGATACTTATTTAGAAAACGTATAAAAACGCCTGGTCGATTTCCAGGAGGTGCGGGATATTACCAGCCTTGGTTCGTTCTCGATACAATATCAGTTCGTATAATTCTATTGTTGTAGACTCTATTGTTAAAGCAACAGAAGTCAATTTAAATTAAGTCCGAATAACAAGCAACAAGCCCTTCATGAACAATTTTCTGCCGTGATATAAAAAAAAAATATCATGACTTTTTAAGAGTCAAAAGCACATATTATTGTCCTTATATGGACTTACTAAATTTAGAACTGTGCAGCCTTCTATTATCTACAATTAACGCCATATAAAATTAGGGTAAACTGAAGCTGATATTTTTTTTTCCTCTATTATTCATCAAAAATCCCGCGTGGTTTATCCTAGAGTACCTTATACAAAATATAATTTCTTATAAAAAAATATATAAATATTTAGTATTATTAGGCAGCTTTACAGAAGACACGACTACGAATGAGACAATTGGCGATATAATCGATTATCATATTTACACAGCTGCCCATATTATATTGACGAAATGTTTGCTTTACATCATATTAAATTTTTACGTAGTTAAGCAATATAATATATTTTCTTGAAGATAATTTTATTTCAAATCCGTTCAACGGTCTCGATGTATGGTGATAGAAAATAAAGTAATTAACATAAAATGATATAATAAGACAAAGTTAACAAATTGCTAACTTGGCGTTATTTAGGCTTGCTTGTAATCAATTAGATGGTTTTGTGATTTTAAATTTATTTATAGTAGAATTAAATATGACTGGTAACACTTACAGAAACAAAACAGTAATGGCAACACCGGATTTTGTCAATACGTGTTACATATGCCAAAAATTATAATAGAATTTTATAGAATTCTTATTATATATTTCAGGCCAGTCCAGACAGACCAGTCGTGGCGTAGCGGCACAAAGTGTGGCTGTAAAATCGACTGGTTGTAGGTTCGATCCCCACTCGAGGAGATGAAACATTTACTTAAATTTATATTTCCATTTCTTCGCTCTGGTGTCGAGGCAAAGCGCGGCCATGAGTTCTGCCACTCAACACGCAATACCTCTAGAATCCGGCAGAAAGTGGGGAACGGAGTGTCTTAACACTAGGTTCCCTCTGCCTACCTTGCTATCTGCGGGATACAGTGGGAAGCTGATTTATTTTATTATATATGTTACTATTTTAAAATTAGGCAATACATATACTCGTATAAAGAATACTTATTAAGTAAAATAAATGTACAAGTTTAAAAAAAAATTGTAAACATTAATGTCATGCTAAAATAGCATCTAAATCGACTAGATTTCCGCATAAAAATACAAAACACTATATTACAATCCTATTCTATATAGTTAAAGTTGAAAAAAATACCTTTCCCGCAGCGTTCTTATATTGAGCTTTCAAATCGGACAGTATTTTGATCGCGTAGTCTATCTTGTCTTTACCAGCATTAGCAGCTTTAAGAGATTTGAGCTCGTTGTCTTGTTTAACGATATCCCCATTTAATTTTGAAATATCTGCCTTTGATAGTTTCGGGGCTGAAGCAGGCGGTTTCCAGTCCTGAAAATAATATTTTATTAGTGGTAAAAAAAATATCATTGTTTTTTAGGTGGTGAATGTCTTTAAATTCGTTCTCCTATAAAATTTGGTCAGATCTCGAGATGAGATAAGATGCAAATACAGTTATTTTTGATATTTTATAGGAATTTAAGTATTTTTGTCAAGCTTATTGTGGGACGACTACTCAAAGATATTCCAAAAGTAATGATACATCCTTTTTGATTGATTAATTTCGTACTTCAGGAAAAAGCAATAAATTGTAAACGGTTTCGCTACAAAGAATATATATATATACTAAAAAGTCAATAAATATTACTTGTGCTACAAAAAAAGAAGAAATATCTATAGGTACGGTCGTGAAAAATAATAAAACAGTCGTAAAAAAAGCGCATATCTTAAGAAAACTCACTTAAGATCACTTATTTAACATGCCCGACATCTAAACAGTGTTTACAGATAAAAAATAATTAAAAATAAAAAAGCTAAAAAATACTACTAAATACTTTTTACTACTACCATCTATTTATTTACTAAATCGAGAAGAGCTTCTCCTAATATTTTCTAATACCTTTCCCGTGATAATTTTATATTTGGTCTTCAAATCGAGTAAGACTTTGACTGCTTCATCAATTTTACATTTTTCGGCGTTGGACGCTTTAAGTTGACGGACCACGTCTCCTTGGTCACTGACAAGTTTGTACAGCGTGGGAGATTTCTCGGGCGATGGCAATCGAGGTGGAGCCCAATTCTATAATTATTTTGTTAAATAATAGATTTGCAGGGCTATATGGGAGGCTTTATCCGTTTAAGTAGACCGGAGAAACATAGAGATTTTAAATAAAAACATACGTCTGAAAATTATCAATTTATACACATAGATTCAATGTAATTTAACAAATCTCATGGCATCTTGACAAGTTCCCTATAAATGCCCTAGAAATCCTGTAAAACTTTTCCAACCCCCAATTTGCAGAACCAGATTAGGCTCTAATTCGCCGGTCTCTCGTTTATGTCGCCTAGAAAATGAATATTCAGCTAAAATTGATATCTTTTGGGATTCACTCCGTACAATTAAGACTAAACTCGCTTAAAGTATAAAAATAAAATATTTTTAATTTTTCTCTCATTGTTCACAATTTTGAATTTACTTTTTT
>JAATLQ010036351.1:0-13849 GCA_013421005.1 Heliconius erato x Heliconius himera | reverse complement strand
TTATAGAGAAAACTAAGTACAATATAAAAATGAGACCGTCGTGGTCCAGGAGCTGAAGAGTGTGACAGTAAGGCGACGGCTATGGGTTCGATCTCCACCAAGGCAAAAGCCAGGCTTTAAGTTTCGCCACTCAACCCGTAATGCCTTGAAAAATTCGGCGGAAAGTGCGGGAACGGGATGCAGGAAGTGTCTCAACACTAGGTTCCCTTTGCCTATCCAGCTGTGTGTGTGTATTTTTTAAGTAAGACATTTTAACACTTACTTTGCCAGTAATCGCCTTATATTCAGCTTTGAGAGCCAATAAAACTCTAACAGCGTCCTCAATGACGTTGTTGTCAGCCTTCGCAGATTTTAAGGAGCGAACTATGTCACCTTGGTTGGTGATGTCTTCTATCACCTTGGTGATATCCTTTCCTGCTGGAGGAACTGCGGCAGGTTTGTCTTGCGGCACTTGTGCTGATTTTGGCTTAAATCAAAATGTATGTATATATTAGTTTTTGCTATAAAAAATAGTACTATGGATAAATTTATGAGACGGTTAAAATATTTTAAATTTTACTATGTAGCTTTATTTTAGGGATATATATTTTTTCTTTAATGACGTTTCACCTTATATAGGTAGGTACTGTTAATTTTATAAGTCTTTTTACAAAATTTTATATATATTTTTAGGTATAAAAAATTTTAAAAATAAATAATAGATGAGTATATTTGTAAAAAAATTATATTCGAAGATGATATTATTAATTGCTAAACTAAAAATATTCTTTTTCGTAGGACATCTAGAGACATTGACAAAAGTATCTTTATCTTCAAAATTATAGAAATGACATCAAATGCATATAAAAATGATCACACAGCGGAATTTGGACCAAACACCTAAGCATTGTACAAGCCCAGATATTTAACACTGAGCCACGATAGTGTGAAACAGATTCTATATTAGGAAAGCTATAAATATTTACTTTACTTTTTCTATAATAAATTGTATAGTATAACATATGTCACGTTTTACCTTGCTTTTTAACAATCAAGTCGTCAGAATTATATAAATTAAATGTTCATAGTATTTAGATTCATTATCACCCATATCTGTATTACAATAATGAAAAAGTTATTTCACAATATTTTTTTATTTAATTTTATTAAAAAAGAACTAAAATACACATGTGCTAACTAAAACAATAACGAGTTGACTGATTTTAGATTTGTGGTGGCGTGATCCGCTACGTGGTACTTTGTATTACTTTCACTTTTTACGATAACATATTGTATCACTGAATCAGCTTCCATTTTTTTTTGCTACATTTAATATATTTTGAAATACCTATTGATGTTTTTTAAATTTCTCATTAGATTTTATTAAGAAATTATTTTATTTCTTTAAATATATTATAATAAATTAAATCAGATTCCCGCTGCTTGCTGGGCAAACAGCAAGGTGACAGAGAGAACCTAGTGTTAAGACACTACGTTCCCCACTTTCCGCCGCCGTCGCCGACGAGTTCCGGAGGCATTGCGTGTTGAGTGGCGGAACTCAACGCCGCGCTTTGCCTCGACATCAGAGCGAAGAAATGAAAATATTTACTGTATAATGATTGGGGATCCTACCCACAAGTCGTCCACCTACGTCCGGCCTATTTAATTTTATTTTAATTTCCATATAACTTCGCCCGCTTGAACTAGTTACACAATTATTTGTTAACTAATTTGAATTACTTTCGTGTTGTAATAAAATCATAATTTAAAAGAAATTTCTATACATTGAAAACTAGTTATTTAATAGAAAAAATATTTTGTAGCATGTGTGTCGAACAAAATACTTTATCACACTGTATCCAGCACATAGCAGTGTCGACTGTCGGCAGGGCGAAACTTGTAACCTAATGTTAATACAGTTCGTTTCCATTAAGCCACTTTCGTTGCCCATTACTACAACACTACCACAGTAGCTGAACTCAACGCAGCGCTTCGCCTAGTTACCAGAACGAAGAAATGAAAATATGAAATATTTCATTTTATTGATTGGGAATCGAACAGACAACCAGATTTATAAAATTAATTAAATGTTTGTAGCTTTTTCTATCTAATATCAGTTACAATGTTGCATCATAATGCAACATGCATTATGTCACATCCTAAATATATAAGTAAAAAAAAAAGTCAAAAAGGACAATGCTTACATCGAAAGCTGTTTTTATTGGTAGATATGGACAAATTATTATATGGTTCATATAGTTCGATGTACATATATCCATTTGGCAGTGATAAACACAATTCAAATAGCTCATATTTCATACTTCAAAGAACGAATATGTAGTTGTAGACTACATTTTACGATAAGAAATTGCTAACATAAAAGTAATATTAAACTATTACTTGAACACACATTATAATATTCATCACTTATCAATCTACTTAAAGATTTAAATTTATTATAGATAAAGTTTTAAACTTTAATTTTGGTCTAATTATTATACAATATACATACGTGGTTTGAAGTAAAAACCAATACAAAATCATTTGATATCCGGTAATTACAAAATAATCATAAAAGAAATAAATTTTCATATTTTTGCTTTATTTTAAATGCACACTACCAAAATTAATTGAATAAAATATTTTCATCTGAATTATCTAAAACCTAAACGCTTCGTGTTACTTTTTGTTTAAAAAAATAAGTAATAAATACGAAAACGTCAAACACTAGTGTCAATTTAAATAGACCGGTACGCGATTAAACAAAAACATTAAAAAAATGGTGCAATGTAATTTTCAACATATAAAGTGTTTAATATAAGATGCAATTTAAAATTAAACTAGAACATTTATGGCACATTAAGACATATGCTTAATTTATTATAAGCAAAACTTTTCAAATATTATATCAGTCTAACATCGAGGGTATACTTATACCAAAAAATGCCAAAAGTAAGCAATTATTGGAAAAAGATGTACATAATATAACTGTTAATAACTGTAATAAAATAAAACTGTTTTTAAAGAAAGTTAATTAAGTATACTTTTCACAATCCATCATCAGCGTCATTTATAATGAAGCAGCAAAACAAACAAAATAGATTTTTTTATGAATGAATGTTAAGCGGAATAAGAATGGATTTTTGTATAGTTTTTTTTATTTATTTTTGTAATTGGTCGCTAATTAGAACTTACAGGTTCACGTAAATAAAAGCTTGTGGAACATAAAGTATAATTGTAAATTTGTGAATTGTTTATCTAATTCATGTTGTTATTTCAGCATTTTATTTCTCATTATACAAGTCCTAATATACTAATACAACCAACTGTTATGATACCTACCCCACCATCTCCTAAAAGGGCTAAAATTGATAGTTCACCAGTAAGTAGCTCAATCAAATATTACAAGTGAAAAGATATATAATTATGTCCACATACATAATGTCTTTAATTTTTTGTGAAATTATTGTAACTAACTTTTATCAAATGTGATATGAAGTGAAAACAAAAGTTGTGTATAAGTTCTATAATGCTATATTTATACTAATATAAATTAAATGATTCAATGACAAAACCATTTTTTTGTAAATTTATTTATATAATGTATATTGTATAATACTTTCAGTTTTACACTTAATTATTTACTTTTACTACCTGTTTTTATTAAAAGGTATTACACAAATAGATACAGAGTATTTTCTTATATGGATTCATGTTTTCTAAACAATGTTCTATTCTTAGTGCAACATAGTACTTTAAAAATATTAAAAAGATAACTTGAGCCAAGACAAAATCTTGCATTACATTCCAGTTTCTTAATGTCTTGAGATATGAATATAAAATCATTTTGTTCTTGCTTTTGGCAGATAAAACAATCACCAAAAAATGTTGATATAAGTTTTCTTGATGATTTCAATATTGATGAAATAGTATCATGTTTGCAAAAGTCTGACGGCATGCACAATAATTTAGAAAATCATAATAAAGTAGAAGAAACTAGTAGCACTAAAAAGGATGTAAAATTAGATAATATACTAAATATCAAAATGTTTGACAAGAGATGTACTACAGTATATGATACTGCAAAACCTGAAGAAAGTAATGGATTGAGTTTTTCAAAATTGATTAAAGAATCTAATAATCAAAAGAAAGATAAAAATAAAGATCCTCCTGTAGAAAAAAATATGGATAATATTGAAACAAAAGTGTTGACACTAAAGGAAGATATAAATTCTACACTTTCATTTAAGTTTATAGAATACCCAGCAGCAAAAATAAAAAGTTCTGACCATGGTTTAAATAATGACCTAGAGAACTATATTAGAATTAAAGTAAATGTTAACTTGGTTCCCAATGATAATTTAAAACCAACAAGTGTGAAAGCTAAAATAAACAATAATTTAACAAGAGTTGAAGCGGAAAATAAAGAAAATAAAGAAATGCACAGTTCCAAAAATAATATATTTCCCTTGAATAATAAACCCCATGAATTACACACAAGAGACAATTTTAATACTGAACTCAAAAGCATTGTTGAAAGCAAAAAATCTTCTGCTAAAAATATTGTACAAAACAGAGATGATATATGGCTAGCTACTTTAGAAAGATATATATCGAAAACTTTACATATGCAGTGTTCTGTTCTATCAATCATCCATTGTGGTGAATATTCAAAGATCTTCAGTTGCAAAAATTCAGGAGGAGAAGAATATGCAATTAAAATGTTACAGTAAGTAATTAAAAAATATAGTTTTATTTATTTTATTTTTAACTTCACCCCTGCTTATAGTATGGTAAGCAGAGTTCTTCCAATTTTCAAGACATTGTCATGTTGAGTGGTGCATCTGGACACAGTACTCTTTTACCAAAGAGAGGAAATAAAAGTAATTCATTCCCTTGAGTTGAAATGGAATAGAAAACAGCTGTTTAAATCTAGCTACTGCGCCAAAACGGCTTCAACATTTTCTATTTTATTTATACTTATTATAATTTATATTACTTTAATATTTTTTTTAGTTTAAGAAGCCGAAAAATAAATAGAGGAGGAATCCAAACGAAAATTATGCTAAAACAAATTCAATCTGACATTCCTAAAGAAAATTTTTTCTGTATATTTCTTCATGACTGTTTTTCAGTGAAAAAACACTGGTGTTTTTTAATGGATTTTTATCCGAACAATTTAAGAAAAGTAATTAATGATTCAAGTAAACCTTTAAATATACACATTGTCCAAGATCTCGCTAGACAACTAATATCAGCTGTTATGCTGTTAAGAAATAATAACATAGTTCACTCAGGTACTCTTAAATGTGTTATTATAATTTTTTTTATACGTTCTCGCTGTATCATGCATATAGTAGGAAAGGTAGAAGTATCCCACCCAATTCGGGACACTGGTAGCGTCGGACCTCAAATTCAACGTATATAGTTACCAGGGCAAAGAGAAAATAAAAATAAATGAAAATAATTAATTCCCTTGAGTTGGCATTGAACCCACAACTGTAGTGATTAAGGCTGGTTTGTTAATATAGAAGTATAAAATTACCTTTAATGTTATGTTTTTATGCTCCAAAGTTACTCAAGCCAAAATATTTTTTTTTTTTCAAATATAAATAAAATATTTTAATATAATATAATCATTTATTATTTCAGACATAAAACCAAGTCATATATTGTTAAACTGCTCAAATGACAAATTAAAATTGTGTGGATTTGACAAAGCCTATTACAACGAACAAGTTTGTATGACACAATGTATTGGTACATTGAGTTACCGGCCTCCGGAGGTCATATTGGGATATTCAGCTGGTTTCAGTATCGATGTGTGGTCAACAGGCTTGGTTCTCCATGAAATGTTTACAGGAAGAAGACTATTCCCTGGCTATAACAATGCGGATGTATTATATCAGCAAATGTCTACTTTGGGAAATATGCCATCTGATATGATAACCTTATCACGTTTCAGCGCCCAATACTTTATTGGAGACAGCTTTACCCAAACATTTGGTTTTCTTAAAAAGGTGATTTTATATTTATTTTTATGACATCTACAGCGCGGTCGACGAGTCGTGACGTCTCGTAATTATAATTTTTTTGTCCTAAGTGCACTGTGCACTAAAGTTCTGAGCATAACATCAAGGTGGCCACGACTCCTCGGCCATATTGAAATAAACATTAAACATATTTTACATACAACTTATTTTCATGTCCTTTTTATTATTACAGCATTTCTATAATATTTTTTATATATTTTTTACTTAACATATCATCTTTGTATTATCTATATATTGGCATGGCAATTATAAGTATTTTATTCGAGAGTATTTAAGTTCGAGACCAGTCGTGGCGCTGGGGCACAAGTGTATGACTATAAACGCGACTGGTTGTGGGTTCGATCCCCACTCGAGGAAATGAAATAATTATTTATATTTTAATATATTCATTTATATTTTAATTTCTTCGCTCTGGCGTCGAGGCAAAGCGCAGCGTTGAACTTTGCCGCTCAACATACAATGCTTTCAGAGTTTGGTAGAAAATGGGGAATGGAGTGACTTAACACTGGGTTCCCTCTGCCTAATCTGCTGTGTGCAGAAAACAGCATGAAGCTGTGAATAAAATAAATATTTAATTTGCATGTAGATATATATTTTATACCCTAACCATTCATTATATTATATTTTATTCTTAATGAACTGAAATTCTATGTGTATAAAATTCCAGTTCATTAAGACTGTGTATTAGTATATTACTTTAGAACTATTCTTATATTGTAAATCATTTATAAATTACATAATTAAATATTATGTATTAATATTAGTAATTTAACATTTTTTTTATTTCAGAGAACAAAAATCATATATCATTTTAACGTAACCAACAAATTATATAGAACTATTAACGGTGCTTATTTTGAACACTGGGCACCATCAAGAACAAAAAATCAAAGGAAATATGATATAGAAAAAATAAATTCATTTGTAAATTTATTACAAAAAATTATTGTTCTTCATCCTAAGAGTAGACTTCCTATTGAATTTGTATTCGCTAACCCTTTTATTTATAACATGTACTACTAACAGGAATATTTATTTTTTTGTTAAATGGTACAAGCTTAATGGAAAGAATAATTATATTTTTTTCACATGTCAAGTATTTGATTTGTTTAAACATTAAAAAAAATATTTAGTAGTAAAATAATGTTACATAGTTTATTGTATTTATCACAACTGAAGTTGTGAAAATTGCAATAAATTGTTTAATATTATAATAGTATGTAATATAATTATTAGTTGTTTATAGGATATAAGTATTTCTGTGTTTCTAATAAAAACATTTATTTTTGTTCATAAGTGTTTTATTTATTCTTTAATATAATAATAATCTTATTAAAAGCATTAAATATAAAAAAAAAACATAATTGATGAATTAAATAAAGGATAGATGTTTGTTAAATAAAGTTGGCCATTATTTGGAACACTACTATGTACTAAATAAATCAGCTTCACGCTGTATCCTGCACACAGCAGGGTAGGCAGAGGGAACCTAGTGTTAAGACACTCCGTTCCCCACTTTTTGCCAAATTATGGAGGCATTGCGTGTTGAGTGGCAGAACTCAACGCCGCGCTTAACCTCGACACCAGAGAGAGACTCGAAGAAATGGAAATATAAATTTAAATAAATATTTCATCTCCTCGACTGGGGATCGAACCCACAACCAGTCGGTTTTACAGTCACAGCTCGTGCCGCTGCGCCACGACTGGTCTCACTATGTACTACTATGTACTATTCAATTTGTCATATAGATTGTTCTACAGTTTTCAATAGTATACTCAATACTATTCTCAACTTTTTAGAAAACATAAAATTTTGAACGTAGCCCGCGCCTCTTGGAAACCGTCCAAGGACGAGGACGAAAGGAAAATATTTATCTTTCTTAAGTGTGGAATAACACTTTAAAAATGTAAAAAAATATTCGATAGATGAGTGCACCAATTCAAATAATTATACTTAAATTATTCTGCATTAGTGTCTATTATCACTTGATACTGAATATGTAAAAATATAATTATGTCAAATAAATTTATTATTTTCCAAAACCATTAAGGGGATACCTTAATGGTTTAGTGTATACAGTACGGTCGAGGAGTCATGGCCGCTAGTCCTTTTGAACTTTGAGTTATCCACTCGGGAAGAAGTAGTCAACAGTAAAAAATTCTAAAATCAAATCTACTACACTAATTGTAATACAGTTGCTTACTGCTATTTCATCATCATCTACTTCTCATCCAGGTTGGCCAAGACTCGTTCACCGTACTGTATACAGGATCTATCAAATTAATGTTTAAATATAAAAAAAATATAAATTTCCTTAGTCGAGACAAACAGCGTCACACCGCGCTCCATCCAGTATATTGACAATGGAATGTCTTACTAGGTTCTCCTTGGACCATTTCGATTGAATGACGTTGTTACGTTCCGCCATTTATTATTGTCGTTATTTTTTTTTTTTTTCATTTTTATAATAGTTAAAAAGCTGAGTACTCTACTGAGCCATTTCAACTATATAACGCAAAACAGGAATAAAATGCCACTTGATATAATCGTGGAGTGTAACACACAGCGTGTATCTGAATGCTACGGTCGTGAGTTCGATCTAGACTCAAAGGGAATAAATTATTCTCATTTACTTTTCTCAGTTCCACAATTAAGCACAGAATATTTTGAATTCTGGCTGAAATTGATCGGCACTAGATTCTGTCCACCTATGAAATATATATGAATATGAAGAAAGTTATGCCGCAAGCGTGCAACTAATCGCGACACTATTTTCTCGCCCTGGTCACGAATCAAAACGCGGTGAGTTCAGTCACTCAACAAGAAATTCCTCAAAAATAGAAAACGGAGGTGTGCACTCCAGGTTCTCTCTGCCTACCCGGCTATGGGCAGCATACAGGATGAAGCTAAAAGAAACAAAGAAAAAGGTAAAAGAAATTCCACTAACCTGTCCAGGCATTTCCTTTGTATGACCATCGGGTACATGGAACAGTATGAGGGGGGTTGATTTATATGTATGAAGGGAGGGTGGTGCAGGTGCTACGTCCACCCTGAAGAAACCTCTGCGCTGCAACTGTATGATATCACCAACCTTCACGTTGCTTAACTCCGGTTCACCCAACATGGGGATTTCCCACTGTAAATAGATACTTAATTTTAGTAATCATACTTGTTATGGGTGATCCATATGTATATTATACATAAAACTAATAAGTTCTATTCTTTATTTATGGCGTTTCAAATATGTCAAAAATCTAATAAGATATATATAATTTAATTGTAATTAATTAGAATTTTTGTCATATTTCTAGAAATTATGCAGCATTATAAATACTTAAAGTGCATCAACTTACTCTTGTTTTGTGTCCAATAAACTTTTTAAAGTCTTCATCTTTTCCAAGCAATGGTTTGGAAATTATATGATCAAAGTAAACGCAATATGTCTCCACCATTGGTGATTGAGGTGAATCAGCGAGCCAAGTTAGTTTTAATGTCTTTTTGTAGTCTTTATTGTCTAGATTGGGTGTTGCATCTATGCTTGTCACCGTGCCATCTGAAGCCCTGTAACAAAATACTATAATAATAATTTGGTTTTTTTTTTGAACTTCTTTTGTTTTTTTATTCAAGGGATAGTATTGAAACACTACGACAACACTTTGTGTTCAATTTCAAAGACATTACATGTTGAGCACTCAATGCAAAGAAATTAAATTTATTAATTCTCCCAAGTGGAAATTGAATTCATTACCGACGCGTTTACAATAACACGCTCTGCACCTGACAATAATTATAAATTCTATAAACAAAATAGAGGCTATCATTATGGTGCAATAAGGCAGCCTCTGAATGCATACGCAATACTTGTGGTTCGATTCCCATTTTGGTAAATTAATTATTATTTTCATTTCCTTGCTCTGGCAGACAAGGTGTGACCAGCGGCGTTGAGTTGAACCACTAATCTCTCAAATTCGGGAGCAAACGCAGGACTGACTGTCATGACAGTAGGTTTTCTTTGCTTATGCTGCTATAAATGGGAAAAGTGTGGAGCTGAGAAAAAAAAGGAAGTAACAAAATTATACCTTTATAGATACTAGCGAAACCTCTGATGGATGGATGAAAATACTATTGTATTGGTATTATAGTTATATGTATTAACATATAACTATAATACCAATACAATAGTATTTTGGCCCCCAAGGCCGAGAAGAAAAATTGTGAGTATTTTTGTTTGATATCTTATAGGTTAGTATAAACCACACAGTAAATTAAAAAAATATATTATTAATATGTTTACTATTTTACAAATAGTTACATCAACAGTTCCTTTCACAATTGTGCATGTATCCTTACATTAATAAACCTTTAACTTTCTTTTAGCTTATTTTTGTAGTAATTTTAAACCAAAAAAATACTAACTACAAATAATAAAAAGAAAAAAAAAATAGATACATACTTGTGAATTTTATCAATCAAAATATTCCCATAGTTAATGAACGTGGCATTCTCTCCTTCCTTTAATGTTTTCGCATCACTTTGATCTATGAGCAGTTTCTTAGAGACCCACACAGTTTTTTGTCCCACATCTGCATTCTTCGGATGCAGAGCTACTTGGAAGGAGCTATCAGCTTTTGCGCCTTTTAGATTAACCGGCACTGGATTTGATTCCAGAGCTGTGTATCTAGGAGCTATAGGGTCGATGACCTAAAATATAAACCAATTATTATCAAATAGTTCTTTTTATTTATTATATTATTTTGAGAACGGTCGTGGCGTAGCGGCACAAGGTGTGACTGCAAAACCGACTGGTTGTGGGTTCGATCCCCATTCGAGGAGATGAAATATTTACTTAAATTTATATTTCCATTTCTTCGCTCTGGTGTCGAGGTTAAGCGCGGCGTTGAGTTCTGCCACTCAACACGCAATGCCTCCAGAATTCGGCAGAAAGTGGGGAACGGAGTGTCTTAACACTAGGTTCCTTCTGCCTACCCTGCTGTGTGCGGGATACAGCGTGAAGCTAAAAAAAAAAAGTTCTTTTTATACTTTTTTTTTTAGCTTTACGCTGTATTCCGCAAACAGCAGGGTATGCAGAGTTAACTTAGTGTTAACACACTAAATTTCTCATTTTCCATACTATACAAATAGCCTAATTGTATAAAGAATATTTTGACTTTGAAAATGTTGCCTAAACGACGTTTTTTTACACACATGTATTTAAAATAATTGTCTTTCTTTATCCCATATAAACTCCACGTGAATATTTAAATTATTTTTTCTACGTAACTAACTTAATATTTTTAAATATTAGTACCTTCTTATTAATGGCCCATATCTTGTCCCACTCCATGAACACGACGGAGCGACTAGAGCCCTGCGCCTGTATGAACTGGCGGAGACCCTCCACCGTCATGCCGCGGCGTAGAACACCGCGAACTGTGGGCATGCGGGGATCGTCCCTGGAAGAATATGTTTTTATATTTATTTATTTTTTCACTTTACGCCGTATTTTACATATGATAGGGTAGGCAGAATTAAGCTAGTGTTATGACTCTCCATTCTCTACTTTCCGTTGAACTTTCGAGACATAGGGAGTTAGGAAAAAAATAATTTCAGTGTTTTTTATGCATAATATTGATTTATGAGAAAGTATTGACAAGTCAACATCCCTTTGTGTCAAAATAATTTATTAATAAGATATTTTAAGCCATCTCATAAAAAAATTATATGAATTGTAACTATTACACAAAATTAATTTAATCTTTACAATATATCAGTCTAAAGATAAGAAACAAAAACAATGTATTACATCTATAGGCAAATAAAATGCTTCAATGTATTTTTTATGTTGCTTAGGTTTCTTTTTATAAAATGCAATGTCCAAAATCTTACTTACCATCCGTCAACATGACCTTGCTCCACAAACCAAGTTAGCTTCCTCTTCGACAGCACTGTATTAGTCATACTCAGTCTATAAAGTAAACCGTAAATTTATTTTACTTCAGTTAAAAAAAGTAGTAAATATTATAGATTATTTATTAGAAACAAAAGTAAATAATTTATACTTTAAATATATATGAACAAAACTATGTCTACTTATGAATGCATTATGCCAGGTAAAATAAATACTATTACATTAAATAAGTAATAACCTGCTATACTCCCAAATGTATGGCTTCCTCAAACCCAAAGCATCTATGAACCAGTAGAACTGAGGGTCCCTGTCATGATATTCCATGGTTCGTAGGACATGGGTCACACCTTCAATAGAATCAACTATAGGACAGGCAAAATCATATGTTGGATATACCCTGGAAGGAAGTAAATATTTTATGTGAGTATTATTATAAGTGTTTTATTATAAAAAAATATATGCCATATCATTAATAAAACATTTAAAAATGTAATTAATAATTAATTTGAAACATTGCATGTTGAATGGTTGTACACAAAACCTTGTCTTTCCTCCTCCTACCTTGTTTTTCCAGAGCAAAGAATTCACCATTGCTTACAGTCAGTCTGTGCCTCACTGCATTGCAATAGCCTTAATAATCGTTATTATAAAATTATTTTAATAAAAGAAAGTAGTAAAATGTAATACATACTTATATTTATTCCCAGTTCTTGGATGAGACTCAGGCTTGCACCTGTATATTGTGGGATCTCTCAAGCATCCGTTGGGTGATTGCATGTCAATTTTAGCTCTGACACAGTTTTGTATACCAACATCACTGCCCTTCTTCATTTCTTCCCATAACTGAAGATTCTTTTCTACAGCTGCAATGTTTAAAAATATAAAATAATGTTTAAGGCTAAAACACATATATGTTGTTCATGTGATATCCCATGTACATAGAATACAGAATTATGGCTATTTTTTGTTTTTCTGTTTTACTTATATATTGCAAATTTTTAAAACAGAGGTTATTGCAACATTTAACCATTTTCATTCTCACAAATTAATTATTTACATATTTAAAAAAAATACATGTAAATTAATAATTTGAGCTACAAATATTGAAAGACAACTTGCTTTCAATATCTGCATCTTGATAAATGCAATAATTAAGATATAATATAATTTTATAGTACACTTTCTTTTACCTGTCTTGATTGCTCAGCTCTAATATAACATTAACTTATCATACATATTCTTCTTGAATCACTATTTATATTATATAGCGATAGGCAAATGAATTTTTTTTTCAATGTAATAATGACAGTGTATGAGTGTGTAAAAGCTTTAAAAACAAAATAAAATAAAAAAAAATCTAGTATTTTTTTAAATAATACATACAGTTATTTCTATTTTTACTTTCTTCTTTTTGCTCTCTTTCAGCCTTCATCTGCTCAGCGGGAGTATCATCAACAAATGCTTTGCCCTCTTTAATGAGCTTCTCACAAAGTTCAAGCATAAGGTCAAAATATTGTGATGTATGAGTGAACAAGTCAGGCTTTATTTCTAACATCTTTACATCTTCTAGAATCACCTATTATGATATAATTATTTTATTAATTTAAATATAATTTATAAGTTAAAACTTTATAGGACAGTGTCATAGTATATGACTGTAAATATTAGATTGTAGTAGGTTGTAGGTTCAATTTCTACTTGGGGAATGATTATATTTATATTATTTACTTCTCTCTGGTAGCATGCATGGTTTTAAGTTCTGCCCCTCAAAACATAATTTTGAAAATTAGCCAAAAAATAGGGATCAGAATTTTGACACTAGAGTCACTTTGCTATGTGAAAAAACATGCTTATTTTAAAGATTGTTATTATAATATTGTAATAACTTTAAATGTTATGTTGTTTTTT
>JAATLQ010036350.1:0-37408 GCA_013421005.1 Heliconius erato x Heliconius himera | reverse complement strand
TTTTCTTTAGTGATATTTTTAAATTCGTTATATATTTTGAATGGATTGTCCGATTTTGTTAATGTAAAAAGTACTTTACACATATTGAAATTATCTTTAATAAAATATCATTTAATAGAATAAGGATTAATGCAGAGGTATGAATAAAATGGTTTGTTTATTGCCGGCACTTTCATCAACTTATAAAATATAAAAATGTAGTTATATTGTCATAACTATGGTAGTTGGACATATGGTATGCCGGACTTTTTTATAGATATTGATGCGTTCTATAATACTGTAGTACATTATTTTGTTCTACCATCAATAGTTTTCGCAGCGCACGCGATAATAAAAATTTTTAGATCAATTTCTTCACACTTTAGGTTACATTATTGCATTTTTCTTAGGGATCCCCATTTTTTTTGAAAATATATATAGCCTATGTGGGACGGTGAAGATGTAGCTTTCTAAGCGATATAGCGAAAGAATTTTTGAAATTGGTCCGGTAGTTGTCGTGTGAAATCAATACAAACATACATACATACAAAAATACAAATCTTACCTCTTTATAATATTAGTATAGACAAAAGGTATAATCAAATGTATGTGTTGATTGTCCTGATTATAAATTTTAACGATTCTTTTAGCTCAAATGACATTTACATGATGTTAGTCTGGTTTTGTCAATCGACGAAATTTTTTTAAATTACAGTTCTTTTGTCTTCACCGACGCGACGAGCGCTTTGTTAAAAATACATTATTAAAATTTAATATCTATACAAAGAAGCTATAATATTATTATTATTATTTTGGTATTTGATTTTGTTTTTCTAATAAAACTACAGGTGTTTAAACACACAATGAAACAATGGTTTGCCTGATATTATTTATTCATAATATATTTATTAGTCGAATATATTGCCATATCTACGTACATCATAAAAAGTAGATAGAATCTTATTGCGTTTATAGTAAGTACAACATTAAATGATATAGGTAAAGTTAAGTTCGTCTAAGTATGTACTACGGAATTGGATCTATAAATAGTTTCTATATCTTGTTTCGATTTGTCTTAAAAAGTTGTTAATTTTTTTTGTGTTTGCAGTATAGTACAGCAATAAGCAGGAAAAGAATAATTATTTCAAAATAAAATTTTACAATGGTTCTGCTCAAACAGTTTTTAATGGAAGGAATGTAAATAGATGAAAGTATCTACAACATTCAAAATTAACTAAAATAACTTAATTTTTTTATTCTATTTATAACTATCTACTACACTACTAACAATTATTATAGATATAATTATAATAAATTAATTTACAAACCACCGCACATATGTACCTACATTTTATCTAAAGATAGACAGTCGATTACCAGTCCTTATTTTCTAATACTTTGTGCACTTTTTTTGATAACGTTCACAGAAATACACTTTTACAATTCGTTATATGTTATTACCATTTATTACACTATCATAAAATTGTTCGTGTAAGAAATATCACTTTTTGGATCTAAGCGACTTCAAGGTCGGAGTCTTCAGAGTCGTCTGTGTAAGGGCGAGGCGTAGGTGGTGCAGGTGTGGGCCGCGAAGGCGGTGACAGTCGAGCCCTCGAGGGCAATATAGCACGACCGCAAGCCCGCTCCTCTTGGAGCTTCCGTAGCCGTTCTTGTTCCTCACGTTTCTGCTTACGCCATTTTGCACGTCGGTTTTTAAACCATACCTGTAATAATCAGTTAGATTATTATACATAGTATAAAAAGTGTTTTTTTTATTATGTACTATAAATATTTTAAAAAATTCAGCTTCACACTGTAGCCCGCACACAGCAAGGTAGGCAGAGGGAACCTACTGTTAAGGCAGTCCGTTCCACACTTTCCGCCGAATTATTTTGCGTGTTGACACCAGAGCGAAGAAATGAAAATATAAATAAATATTTAATTTCCTCGAGTGGGGATTGAACCCACAATCAGTAGCGTTTACAGTCACACTTTGTGCCACTGCGGCACGAGTTTCTTTCTTTCTTTTACTTATTATGTCAACGTGTTTTTTGACAAAATCAACAGTACTATATACCCGTCCGCTTTTTACAATTTTTTTCCATAAAAAGTCTTATCCAATAAAACAGTTTTGTCCACATTTAGATTTCCCTTTATTTTGCGAGCTAGGCGGGAAATTTTGCGTGCTAGTGGAAGTCCAACGCTTCAATTATACCATTCAAAAATATGAATGCCCCGTGGAATTGGAATTTAGATAATCATTGTATTTAGGCAGGCATGTTCGTTAATTAATTATATGTTAAGCCAATTTGATTGAATATCTGTCTGTACACGAATATCTCCGAAACTACTGGATGGATTTCAATAAAACTTTTTTTTATTGTACCTATAATAGATTTAGAAAATTGGAAAATCTGATGTAGATCTCCAATCGACTCCTTAGCGTAAGCTGTTTAGTGTGATGAATATTTAACGATGACATAGAAAAATCAAAG
This sequence comes from Heliconius erato x Heliconius himera, assembly GCA_013421005.1. Classification (NCBI taxonomy): domain Eukaryota; kingdom Metazoa; phylum Arthropoda; class Insecta; order Lepidoptera; family Nymphalidae; genus Heliconius; species Heliconius erato x Heliconius himera. The sequence goes on along the minus strand of JAATLQ010036350.1, from coordinate 34,934 downwards.
GTTCGGAACGTCTCACGAAGCCTTTCAGAGGACGCTCTTTGCAAGTCTTTAAGTATAACACAATAATAATGTATATATCTAAATAAGATTTCAAAAATGTTATTGATTGAAAGTTAACAATAATAGGGTGAGATCAAGTAAAATACATTTTACATTTACAATAATATCTATAGTAGTAACCATATGCATAAAGAATTCCATATTGATATATTCCCAAAATTATTCACGTATAAAATTACCATGCATATTATAAAATCTTGTATGAATTTGAACGATTTCGTGTATAATATAGATATTTGAAAGCTTTCAAATGATTGTGTAGCGGTCAATAAAGACATTATAATACGACGTGTTATCCGCGGACCATTGTATGACCGAGCTCCATTCAGACGCGTCCGCGCTACTGAACTAACACCAGAAGTAGAAAAAAGTGAGTCAAATATGTTTTCATTTACTAAACGAAATCAATAATGTTGCTAAAGATTAATACTTTCAAATTTCCACTCGACTTATTTCATTTAAGCGTTGAAGTGATACCGGCTGCGGGTGGTCGCGGCGGCTTATGTTATCCATCACAACAGTGAATGGCGGCACCTTTAGTGCCTCCAATATAACTTTTGGTGCATTTAAATATATAAAATCATGATACTACTTACCGAAATAAATAAACGATTTACGTTATATAACGTCTTTTATTTGATATATTTATAAGTACCTATACTTTGTTACATATACTCGTATTTATAAAAAGAATATCAATTGCTAAACAGTCTCGCCCACTAGAGGTTTCGTATCAATTTCATAATTGTAGGTCCAAGGGATAATTTTGTAATGATTTTTTTAATATTAAAATTAGAGTAATAGTATTAATTTTAGCTTGATACCTCCACGTGATCTTGAAATAAATGAGCTTGGCAGACGGACAGGCGGACAACAAAGAGATCATATAAGGGTTCCGTTTTTAAGTATGGAACCGCTAAAACACCGCAGAAACGATGCATAAATACTTGTTAGGCTTGTTGCTAGTAGGCAAGTTAGTTTAGAGTAGGCCTAGTGTTAAGATGGTAAGATATTCCTCTGTTGTCCACTTTCTAGATCTCTTTTGAGACATTGTCTTTTGAAAACTGAACGCCGCGCTTTGTATATAACAATGACGCATAATAATAATATTAATAATATAAATATTAAAAAAATACATAATAAATAAATTTACAACTTTTAGAAATAGCTACACTATACGCATTTAAAAGCTAATAAAAACTTAAATGTGCCGAGTTTAACAAAATTGGAAGGCTTAAAATTAAATCGTAAGCGATACCACCATTGTGGGAGTTAATTGCATTACAAGTGTCGGTCGGTGGCTCAACAAAAGCCCTATTAACTTTCGGAAAATGAGTGAGGAGCTTTCGCACTCATCGAGCGGGTCTCTATTGTGCGGCGTCCATGCGGGAAATATAGCCGCCACCGCCAGACCTCGGGGCGGCTCCTTGTGGCACGCTCACTAGATCTCTTATCTCGTATTCGTTGACTGTATGTACGTACGAGCCCGCAACAACATTATTAACTTCCACCGTGCTCTTTTGTACGCCATTCAATGTGTATGGCTTAACTCGTTCATTGTTTGTTTTCATTGAATACCGATTCATAGATTTTGATTTGTTTAAACGTACGTTTGCGTTACTGGTTCAATTGTAAATGGAATTATGAATTAGTAGTGAAGCTTAAACTTATTTTATTTTTCAAATAATTGTATTTGGTTTTTTAATTCATCAATGGACTACGAGTATCTACGGTGTACTTAAAACGAACATGTTTCACAAAATTTATTTTTTTTTAGTTTTGGTGTGGCTCTTTTTATTTTAATTTTTTTTTCAGCTTCATGCTGTATCCCGTAAGTAAAGGGAGCCTAGTGTTGAAACGCTCCGCTCCTTATTTTCCGCCAAATTCTGGAGACATTGCGTGGCAGAACTCAACGCCGTGTCTCGATGCCAGAGCGAAGAAATGAAAATATTTAATATTTAATTTCCTCGAGTGGGAATCGACCCCACAACCTGTCGCGAGTCACTCGTTACGACTGGCTCCTTTAAAGTACATGCAACATAAAAATATAATGATTTCATTGTTTTAATTCCATGATACAGTGTATTGCCAGATTCTATTACAGCGCCGTAGCGCTCCGAACAAGCATACATAATTCGAAGCGCGTATACCAAAGGCAAACATTGCTTTATTGAAAGGCTAAACTGCATAGTAAATGTGTATAAGTTTCGCTTTTGTTCCGAATTAACTACATTGTATCATAAGCACTTAACCTGAAATTAAATTCTTTAAGCTCGTCTATACCGTATAAATGGATTTTTTAAGTACTTTCTTTAGCTTCACGCTGTATCCCGGACGTTGCAGGGTAGGCAGAGGGATTCTAGTGTTAAAACTCACTGCTCCCCAATTTCCTCCAAATTCTGGAGGAATTGCGTGTTCAGTTGCGGAACTTAACGCCGCGCTTTACCTCGACACTAGAGCGAAGAAATGAAATAGTGAAAATATTCAATACTTCACTTAATCCTGTGGACTCAAACTCACAATGTGTATCTATTGAAAAAAATTAATTTCGTTATTTTCCGACCCCGTAAGAACTCCAGGAAATCCGGTCTTAACGTTACTCTACATTTCCCAAGGGACCTACATGCCAAACTATAGCTTTTAAAGCCCAATAGATCACATCACATCACATAAAGTTTGCTTACACTACCCGATCAATTTAAACTGTAGGTACAATATAATTAGTATTGTAACTAAAACTTTTAAAAAAGTCGGCCAAGTGCAAGTCAGGCTCGCTCTCCGTGGGTTCCGAGGGTTTAAGCGAAAAACCTCGACCAACATCTTAAAGAAATTATCGCTTATGTATTTGATTGAGGAGGTACCTCACTCTGGACTCCTAACCACCGATGACCGATGATTGACATACCGTCGCGAGAGTACATTTTAATATTTTTATATGTATTTTATTGTTAATTTATTAACGTAAAATTTAGTTTATATTGTAATAAACTTCAAATATCTGAAATTAACCGGATGTATAAATGTAACTTAATTTGCTAAGCATCAGCATGGCGGCATCGGTAAGATTCAAATTTCATTTGAATCAAATTTTTATATGGAATTTTAACATGTCTATATTTATAATTATTGTATTTATAGAACATGTTTTTATTTACAAAATATTACTTTTAGTATTGGTATCTGTTATTTTGTTTTTTTAAGAACCTTTTTTGAAATATTTTAGATTGGTAATCAGTCTAGTTCGAGGTGTTATTGAAAATGGACCATTAAAGCTAAAAATTACACTGAGATCCAAATAAAAATTGATTATGAAAAGGTATTAATTATTATTTGACTTATTTCATAAATTAACCTGTATAGTAACTAAGTATTATTTATATATACAGTGCAACCTCGATTTAACGATACTAAAAGGAATTGAAAAATAATAATTACGGCCAGCATCAGGGGGTTCCGAAAAGTACGTTAAATCGAGGAAACCGTTATATTGAGTGTTAAATTAAGGTTATACTGTATATCTATAAATTCAGAAAATTTATTAATGTTGCATATATATCGAGGACATATCGAGTATAATCAGAGGTTAGTTATGGTTTGGGAAGACAAGCAGATGATGTGAGGGAAACATCGCTCCCGGCTATGGGGAGCACGCCCTGACGCCTGACGTCCCTCACTTGAATATATGCCGAAACACACTCGCACTCACTTATTACAAGTATCTTATTTTTTATTTTATCTCATCTTGGTTTAATTATTATTTAATGGTTATTAAAATAAAGTTGCATTAGTTATGGAAACTTTTATAAAAATATTAGATATTATGTAGGTAGTTACGAAATGTGGTCAAATAGGTAGTAGGTACTGTATATTGAAAGGTGACAAGATTATTTTACTTTTATCACCATATTGTTATATGTTCATACATCTTACATTTGTAACTCCACTACACTCTTTTGGAGAAATTTGATATCAAAATCCTATAATATTTTGAAATACAAAATACATGCGAGTGAAATTTCAGCCTGAAACCATTACATTGCACACATTTTTTATTTTTTATTTTCAGGATGGGTTACGTACCTATATAGCTAGGTAGGCAAAGAGAAACCAGAAATCTCCTTGTTTAAATTTTATTTTGAGTCACTGCATGTTAAGTGGTGGAACTCAACGCCGCTTTTTGTCTTGTTACTTTAGAAAGGAATATAATACATTCCCCAGATTGGGAACTCGAACTCACATCCGACAACAGTCAGGCGCTATTCCAATGTACCACGACGGCCTCAATTTTAACTATAATTGCTTTAAAATCACATTAACATATCACAGTTGTAATGAGTTGATTGAACAAAAACCACTTGCAAGAAATTATAAAATTTCAATATGAAAAAATGTTTTTTATTTCAGTTCTTTTCAAATAGAGTATTAAAGGCGTTTTAACACTAACCAATGTGCGTAACATAATCTCTTGCGTCTCGCATGAAATTACACGTGTTATGATATTTATTAATCATATTTTCAATGTAAGTTAATCATTTTACATTACCTATCTACGTTTTCTAAGGATAAATCTTAAACAATTCTAATAATATTTAACGTAATTTTAATACTTAAGTGATTTATTTCATAGATGAAGCTATATAAAATCAAAGTGAGCATCGTGTGAACCACTGCGTGGCGCGGGCAGCAGGCGGCTGTAGCCGGGCGCAGGCCGCGGCGAACCGAACCCGAACTTATTGTAATAATGTTGTTTGAGCAAACACCGCCGCTCCCTCCGCTACTCTGCTTCTTGTTTGAGATTACAATTACGGTTTTAGCAAACTGATTTATTAATGGACCGCCTGATCCGCCTCTGATACTTTAATGTCGATTTAATTTACATTCACTGTGGTTTTTTTTTATTTTCTGATTAGTTCTAAAGCTTCATCGTTATACTGAATGTATGTAGATAATATTATACGTATACTTATTCTTTAATTAATATCGCTTTTATATAATATCAATTCAATTAAAATAATGTATTAACATATTCGTATAAAGCTTAACGTTCAATATTCTCTTTTAAGCCGTGTCTGAGCTCTCACACCTGTCAAACTCCGAGTCCCCATTAGCTGTGAAATGCATTAGTCAGTATTAAAGATGCCATCCGCGAATATAATTCCACAAAGGGCACTTCAAATCACACCCATCTCTCTTCAGTTAATGTCAAAACATTACCCATCTCCGCGGCCGGAGGCTGAAAAATAACCCCCTAGTGTCTGTCACTTCGTATCAATTACCGCGCGCAAACATCCGAGCCGGCCGCCGCCGCTGCCGTAAAGACCTATCTACACACAATGCGCCAACCGAATCGAAATTCAATTGTCAAAAGATCGCTTTAATAGTAACCAAATTTTAACGTAAACCAAAAAAGTATTTCGTCTCGGTTTATTTTAATGTGAAATAAGACTTATATTGGAATGTATAAATGTGATAGTCGATAAGCCCGCGCGCAGGGCGACCCCGGAGGGTCGTTCAACAAACATCGCGCTCCCCTAAACGTTATACTTTGAAAACAATAATTTGTATTGCGTATCGAACGCGTCCATAAATAATAGAGTGATACTTCACTTACAGCCAAGCTCGTGGACGAATGTTGTTTCAATTATGAATTTAATACTTACTCCGACTATTAAGGTGATATAGAATAAGTCATACTTAAATTGGAATGTTATTTATATATATCCTTAATTAAATTGTTTTTCTTTTTATTTTTCACTTTTTTAACTTAATTAACTTGATTATAGGTAGGTGCTACTAATGAGCTATCTACGTATATTTAACCGACTCTTTTTCTTTAAAAAGGAGGTTCCGTGTTCATTAAATATTTATTTTTCAGTTAATTCACTGAGTAACAATAGTTCGATAGGCATTAAGTATCAATAATCTCTATATCTCTATATATAATAAAACAGTCAAAATATTTTGTCTGTAATAAATGGATATAGGGACACTTAAAAAGAATAATAGAAAGCAAAAATATTTTTTTGAATTTCTTGTCTGTCTGTCTATTTGTATCGTCACATTTTTCTTTGAAAGTACTGAACCGATTTACTTTAAAGTTTCACCAATTGCTTTGTTTTAACTCAGCTTAACATTTAAAGTTTGTTTTATCAAAATCGGTTAATTAAAAAAAAGTTATCGGCATTTATATATTTGAATGAACTCAAGGCATTAGTTTACCTGCGAATGTTATATAACAACAGCGCTGGTAAGATTCTTGGCTAAAGAATGACATTCGAAACGTCTTAGTTATATGACTGTTGATAAAAATATATATTTTTAAAGCACACACAACACAAGGTCAGAGTACAAACAATAAAGAAAAGATAATTAAATTGTTAGTGAAGGTTACTTTCATAAATAATAACAGTTAAGTTTGAGGCCGGTCGTGGCGCAGCGGCACGAGGTGTGACTGCAGAACCGACTGGTTGTGGGTTCGATCCCCACTCGAGGAGATGAAATATTTACTTAAATTTATATTTCCATTTCTTCGCTCTGGTGTCGAGCCAAAGCGAGGCATTGAGTTCTGCCACTCAACACGCAATGCCTCCAGAATTCGGCAGAAAGTGGGGAACGGAGTGTCTTAACATTAGGTTCCCTCTGCCTACCCTGCTGTGTGCGGGATACAGTGTGAAGCTGATTTTTTACTATAACCTATCGTAATTAAATATATTACGGCTATATAGCCGTAATAAAAGAGATATTTAATATACACATATATGTAGCAGTATAACACCATGCTTTAGTATTTTTCTCAGGATGGTTAAATTATTTCTTCCGTCTAAAGGTTATATTGATCCAGTAAGGAAATAATATGTTTTATTATTATAATATTTTTACATATCGAATTTATTTCAAGAACAGATTTATTATACAAAAGTTTTGTTCTTTAAAGTTTTTGAACTCCAGGCTTTTGTGGTAGGTACCACAAATCCTTCACTGTTCAGTCATTCGTATCCTATCGTAGTTTTATTATATTTCTTATAATTTTCTAAGAAAAAGAAGATCTGAATATAAAATCAGTAAACATACAATTGCAACGAGCGCGTAAATTTACAGATGAAAATCATAATTTGTTGCATGGAATAAATCGCCATTTTTTTAATAAAAATTTTCACTTTGTCTTTTTTATTTCACTTTTATAAGAAAGGAGCAAGATATTGCTTGACATTTCTCCCCTTTTCGCCAGAATTTAAATAATTTGGCTTGAACATAGTTTGCATTATGTACCTAGGTATTACTAATAGATTACGTATTTTCTTATATGATAATCGAATATTAATATAAAATATAGATTATTTTATATTAATTACCTAATTATATCGATAAAATATATTCCAATGAAAACAATCGGCTAATATATGTCATAAGGGTTTGCTGTTTAAACAAATGTGAATTTAACTGAAATGCCAAAAGCCACAAGCTCTTTTTTCATTGAATATTGGTTGGCATAATTTATAACTAATAATGGATGTATTGATATAGTTTTACGACAATCATATCTAAATGTATTGAAGACAATTGAAAGATACGCGCTGTGTACGTTTCGTTTGACAATCAGAAAAGGGCAACAAGCGTAAAATGAAACGGGACAGAACTCTTTGATCAGCGTCAACGAATCGTTGCTCAGTTCATAAAAGCGTTATTGCTTTCAGTCGACGGAAGCGAAAGACAAAATGGCGCCGCTTTATTACTTAGTAACACATTGCGAGCGTATCTCTTTTATTATAGCTACCTATTACGAGATAAGTCCTGCCGACGCCGGGGACGCCGGGGACGCCGGGGGAGGCTGCACGCGACGAGGAAGCGGCGCCGGCTCGCTTGCCGCTGGGCGGAGCGACACGCCCACTTTTTCTTGTTCATTGCTGTCTGGGAAATGCTTTGTCATTTTGCTATGCTATCAGCTATGCTTGCTCTCTCGTTCGTTTCTTTTATACAGTTCTATTGGACTCCATGTGTATTTGTTTTTGGAAAGTATTTTTCTTATCCTTTGATATACGAAAGGATAAATTGAACATAACAATATAATTCATTTTGATAAATTTATATGTTGAAATTTTTTTTAATCATTTATTAAAATTAATGCAATTAATGATCGGGTTATTTTAAATGATGGTGGACCTACTTCAAAGTAGATGGATGTATAGGTAAAGGTTAGGTAAGTTTACAATTGTTCTACAGTCCACATTCTACATCTAGTATCAATTAGGCGAAAAAATTTAATGGCAAAATTAAATCTATTCAAATTGCCTAACTTACTTCTTAGTTATTGTTAATGAATAAGTAGGTAGGTAGTAAGTACCCACATAAAATAAATATAATTGAAAGCTGAAACATTTGTAATTCGGCTAGCTTTCTATTTTACTCAATATATGGATACAAGCGTATCTACGTGATCTTATTATGATTTCATTAAGTGAAAATTGTGAAGCTCGAGTCAGATAAGTAAAAGCTTTGGATTTAATAAGACAGCACTTGCGGTAAAGATCAACACTGCGTCACTGACTACGTGGAGCGCCTGGAGCGCCCGGAGCGCCCTGAGCGCCCTGAGCGCCCGGAGTCGACTCGCGCCTCACCGAGATTACACATCTCTTTAATAATTAATTGTGTAAAGAGTTGAGTCACGTTGGCAGTGTCAAACAAAGAAATGCCACCCTTCATTGTCTTTTGGTTTGCAGAGAGCGATTCATCATATTAAACAATCAACGAAAAGTAACCAAATAATCTTGTTACTTGTTTATTTTATGTAAATTGGAATCCCAGACTTGTATTTAATTAACTGTCTTATCATTTATGTATATTCAAAAAGTTACATCAATTTATATATTTTATATTCGAAAGCTATTTTAAGTTAAGTATTTAAAATTTACAGTATCATTTATATATTTTATTTTATCAGCTTCACGCTGTATCCCGCACACAGCAGGGTAGGAAGAGGTAACCTAGTGTTGAGACACTCCGTTCCACATTTTAATAATTATATATATATATTCTTTTGTTAGCGAACTCGTGTAAAAGAGGGTAGATTTAGGTGAAAATATTAAATAACCATAAAAGCAGTGGAATTGTGTAAATCGGGGGAGTTGCTTGTAGGCAACGGCCCCTATTGGAAGGAAACTCGTGTGAAGTATTGTTAGTAGGTCATACATATCACTTATTGCAATTACTTAATATACATTTCCAAATAGTTAAGAAACACATAGACGATATGTGTGTTTTTATCGTGTTTTATTAAAAACGATAACCGCTTCCGATTTCTAATACTTTTTTATCTTTTGTTATGTAGTATCCTACCAACAATTAATAGGCAGGTCATGGTGATATAAAATAGACATCGCTTCTTGTCCGAATATTAAAATAATTAGATAGCTAAGTGTAAGACACATAAAAATATAAATAATTAAAGATATATATTTGTTTATCTATAAACTGTGTTTTTCCAAGTGCATTTAGTTATTTACACGATACCAAAACACAAACTATTTATTTATTTTTTGCCGCTAGTATAAGATAAAAATATATAATATAGTAAAATATTTTTAAAAACGTGTCTGATGTTAAATATTTTTTACTAAAACATCAGCTTCACGCTGTATCCCGCACACAGCAGGGTAGGCAGAAGGAACCTAGTGTTAAGGTTAAGACACTTCGTTCCCCACTTTCTGCCGAATTCTGGAGGCATTGCGTGTTGAGTGACAGAACTTAACGCCGCGCTTAACCTCGACATGAGAGCGAAGAAATAGAAATATAAATTTAAGTAAATATTTCATCTCCTCGAGTGGGGATCGAACCCACAACCAGTCGGTTTTACAGTCACACCTCGTGCCGCTGCGCCACAACTGGCCTCTTGGAATTAAGGGTAATGTAAAAATAGTAATCTATACATCTATATCAATCTATCTAACTATACATGTAATAAAATAGTAAAAATGATGCGTCTGTACATTGAATATATTACCATATAAATAATTAAAGGGGTTTTAGGAAAAGTAATAGATCCTAAATCCACAAAAAAATGTCTGTTGGTCGGTTTGTGTGTCTGTTACGCGTTCATCTCCGGAACTACTAGACGGATTTTTAAGGAAACTTTTTTTGTTGTAGTTAAGTCTAGGCAACATATAGGCTACAGTTTATTAGTACATTTGAAATCTGGATACCTGATGTGGAACAGACTGTCTAAACTATAAGAGATGTAAATATACTGCCTTGGGCAAAATTGAAATGTAAATGAAGGTCTGGAGTATCTGACATGGAACCCTAGCAGCCCATCTAATCTCTAAGAGATATAAATATAGCGTCTTAGTAAAAGTTGATCAATATAATAAGCATTTTCTGTCCACATTATAAAAATGAAGATCTAGAATAGCTGATATGGAACGATAACAGCCCTGCTTATCCTTAAGAAATATGAATATAATGGCTTAGGAATTCTTCATTTAGATCTGCGTGAACAGTGTTGAATGAAATGAGGTTATTAGTCTTAGTATTAGTCTGACCTAATAATTTAAAATAACATAAGCTAGGAGTACCTCCGAGGAGTACATGTAGAAAAAAAACATATTAAAAGTCATTATAGTTGTCAGTCAATTGTTTATTAAATGAATAATCTTGTAATTCAAGTGGGCAAAGCCGCGGACTGTTCGCTAGAATAACATAAAGCCATAATAATTATTTTTTTGAAATTTAAACTTTTTCGGTTTTAATGGACGGAATCAATGATGCCTTTTTTGTTGTATAAGGTCTAGGCAGATTTATGACCGTAACTGATTTGGAGCTTGACACACCTCATGTAGTATCTTAGTAGTTCAGCTAAACTATAAGAAATAATGAAATATTGCCTTAACATTTAAGCCTCTACTTTAAGCGTGTAACTATTGACTATTGACATATACCTAAAGATTCCAGATCTTGAACATGACAGATTCCAATATTCACCTCAATTATAAGAAATAATAAAATGGCGCCCAAGGCAAAGTTTCTCAGCGTGATAGGCGTTACTCTTTGACATATATAAATTAAACATCTGGAACATTTAACTAGGGACTATAATGCACCTTCAAAAATTAAAAAATAAATAGAAAGCTTCGCTACAGCTCTTTTGGCTTGCTGTTATTCAAATTCTTAGAAGGATTATATTGAAATTTTAGTATCTATTATTTTATTTATTTTTATATTTTCTGAAAAGTATCATAATTCACAAATGACAATAAATAATTTAGAAAAATATTATATTTCTCTAAAAGGCAACCATATATGGATAAACAATGAAAAAATACCATTATTTTCAGATACAACCAAAAACTCGATTTTCAGTAAGTGTTGCGATGCCTAAACAAAAGCTCTTTAATAATGCAATTTCCAATTGCGGCTGTACAAATAGCGGGGAAACAAAGCCACATATATATATACGTACCTACATGTGAACACCCGACAAAACACGGTTTTTACAAATATACGTACGTGATATTTGCAACTGTTGTGGAAAAGAAAATCTCATTCATAATATGTTACGTATATTTTACATGCTCTAGTTTCGGCATTCAACATAGATATTTAATGTTAATTTAACATTAAAATCTAAAAAGCTTTTCTTAACATTGCCCGCAAAATAGCTTTCTTATATTTTGAAGGAAGTTAGTAAATAACCTAAGCCAGTTTAATTATGACTATTGTTATATAAATACTATTATATTAATATGGACATAGAGTAATGGCACCAGTAATTGTTCCTCTGAGGAAATAGTCACAGATATTAAAAAAATATACAAAGATGAAAATAATAATTATAAATTTTAACTTACAATTTTCAGCGACTTAAAAATATGTTCTACTTAGTACTTCGATCCATAGATAACTATCCATAGATAGTGGATCGAAGTTTAGTCGAAGTTAAAGGTTATCGACATCAAAGCCCGAAGTAATCGACTATGACAGAATAGAATGTACAGGTGCCGAATACAAGTTATCTTGTAATAAAATAATTTAATAGTATTTATGGCTGATTTAAAATTAAAAAAATATTTATTATTCGGTGTTATTATATATTAGAAGTGACTTTGTCATAAAAGGATGGATGGATTTTCCTAATTTCTTGGCCCTTGCCATCTATTCTAAAGGGTAATTTTTCTTAATTGTGTGTGTTTTTTAACATTTACCTTAAGATGTGCGAATATTTTTATTAAATTTAAATTCGCTCTATGTACGTTTCTAATTTTCAATTCGCCATCTTTAAAGAAAATGGCGGGAAAAAAACATATTAAGTTAAATGCCATAAAAATGTATAATCAGCGTTGCCAGGTATCTCGATTAGCCCAAAAATATATATCCCAATCGGGACAGACATAAATGGATAAATAATCAATTAAATCCTTATTATAACTTTTTTTGTCCTGCATTTGGTAAAATAAAAATCCTTTTTCACCGAGATAAAATCCGGCAACGTTGTGTATAATATAACGCTGTAATAATACTTATACGTTGAGTTTAATGTTGACAATTTAAGAAATTTATATTTTTATATTTATTTTCTGAAGGTAAAAAAAATATCATCATTGGTGCTTGCCGGTTACTGGTGCCAGTACCCCATAACTACATAAATAATTGTAAGTTTATATAAAAAAAATGCTTAAAAACATTTTTATATTATATTGTAAAGAAATCTGATATAAATAATAGTAACAAATTTTCAAAAAATAAACACATATTAAGAGGAAGAAGCGTTTATAATTTAAATTTATTTCAGCAATCATCACAATCACAATATTTTTTATATTAATATTAAAGTACAAATAATATGAATTTACAAAGGTAATAACAAACTTATAACATTAAATGGACACGATAAAATTATATTAAACTGGTATTAGGATAAGCTTTTTAATTAGGAAATTAGAATTTCCGTAACAAGAAATTTAAGGGCTTCGCAAAAGAATATCTTTTATCGATTACACAAGTCACGAGCCACGTAAATCGGAAAAACACCGTTATCCAGAGAGGAAAGCCTTAAAAGTGACCCTCATTAGCCTCATTGTTGTACTTTTATCGTTCCCGGCACCCTCGTCTCGGGCAAGCATAAATAAATCAAATTTAATTAACTCAGATTAATTTTCGCGGCGCCGGCTCACCCGCCGAACGTTCCTTTTTATTCGCCCCGAGGTAAAATTTCCAGATCTCCGCTCGACTCGTTGTGATTTTTTATGGATTCTTTAATAAAAAGTTTACACTTATTAGTGTACTTTACTTGTCACTCTTACAACTCGATACGAGGCCGTAGAAATGCATTTAAATTAATTTTATTATTAGTGATCTTTTGACTTTGATCTCTGACATTTGACAAAAAACATTATTACATTGACGACAAACGTTTACTTTATAAAATATAATACATAGGTGGCGGGGCAAAAGTATTTTCGTATTTTGAATGTATTATAATAATCAATTAATTAATTCACATTTAATGGTATTAAATTTAAAAAATAATTTAATACCATTAAATGTGACATTTTAAACATGCAATAAATAAAAAAAATCTAGTTGCCGCCATTTTTAATTGTTCTACAAGCAAGCAAAATGAACGTATGTGACGAGGAAATTGGCTACATTTTATAGTTTTATTACAAATCAAAGGTAAAAATACGACGAACGCCGCGAATAAAATTTGTGCGGTTTACGGACCTAATGCGGTACTAATAAGAGTAGCACAAATGTGGTTCAAGCATTTCAAGTTAGTGTGAAAGATGAGGTTAAATATAATGAAATATTTTCCTTTGTATGAACATTACGAAAATACTTTTGCCCCGACCGACCGATATAATGATGATGATGTACGAAAAATATAATAAATATTGGTAAATATCTTGTAATTATTTACGAGTAGATAAGCCGAAATAAAAAATATAGAAAAGTCTGAACTGGAGTTGAATTGATTATTTATTAAGGGGGTCAGCTTCACGCTGTATCCCACACACAGCAGGGTAGGCAGAGGGAACCTAGTATTAAGACACTCCGTTCCCCACTTTAAGCCGAATTCTGGAGGCATTGCGTGCTGAGTGGCGGATGCCGCGCTTTGCCTCGACACCAGAGCGAAGAAATGAAAATATAAACGTAAATAAATATTTCACTTTCTCGAGTGGAGATCGAACCCACAACCACTCTGCGCCACGACCGGCCTCTATTTCTTCTATTAATTAAGGGTATTTTAAAAATAAAAATTATAATTAAAGTTTTATATTTTGCGTAACGTTAGAAAAAATGCGGCCATGTAAACATGTGACGAATCGCTGTCTGGGTGGCGAAGGCAGGTTAAAGTGGATAGTACACACTCACCAACACCGGTAGCCCGCAAACATCTCGTGCTAACAGCCTGTAGCCGAATTCTGGCCGGCCAGTTAAACTACACAAATAATGGTATTACAGTTTACTTAAGACACAAGAGCCGAGTGTTCTGTGCTACTAAACTATCTCTACATGCGACACAATTGATCGAAGTAACATTATTTTTTCAGCTTCACGCTGTATCCCGCATGTAGCAGGGTTGGCAAAGGGAACATAGTGTTTAGACACTCCACTCTCCACTTTTCGCCGAATTTTGGAGGCATTGCGTTTTAGGTGGTGGAACTCAACGCCGCGCTAACAACAACTATATTTATTGCTATGATAATAATAAAATTTTAACATTAAAGCTATATTTTTATTATAAAATAATAAAAATAGTTTTATTTTGTTAATTACATATAAATAAAATAAAAAAAAAACTTGTAAATAATATTTGAGTTTATGGTTAGTAATATTTAAAACTTTGCATTTAAGTCATACAATTTACAATTTATGAGTCAGCTATTAAAAAAATTAAGATTACAACTAGAAGAGGATACTAAACAGGATTTATTTTTTTTAAGAAGGCCACCCACATAATGTTAGCACACAAAGTGTCACGTCAGCTCTATTGACTAGAAGACCCCTTTACCTCTCTAAACTTTCCGCCTTGCCAATGTAATCTTATAGTCACTAAAAAACATTATCGAAACTGTACTTCGTAGGTAAATATTTTTTATATATCTATGTGTGCCATCTTTCAGTTTTTGTGCTTTTATTATAAGCTTAAACTTTTAATGATTTTGAAGTGGAACAGTACAAATAACTTAGTAAGGGAGTTGGTTTTTGCTTGCGTGAACGTACCTATACTAAAAAGTAAAAAATTCCAAACAATATAGATTTTCATATACAACAAGACGTATAGGTATATCTATGGATGTGACATTAGCGTAAAATGTGATAGTTAAAAATTGGTAGAATGAAAGCAATAATAGTGATGTTTTAATTTTCAATTTCATTCAAGGATTAAATTTATTATATAAAATACATAATCACGCCACCTGACTTCGACGCTGTTTATTTAACACTTCAAACTAATACAGTAGTCGGATGTTATTCTGTCTTCTAATTATTTAATAGAAAAAAAAGTTTTAGCTAAATGTGCTCATTATAATTATTAAGCTCATATATGAATTTGTTCATGTTTTGACATTATCAATAAAAAAATAGTTTTGATACGCTCGTTTCAAATATTACAATCACTATAGGGTAGAATTCTAAGTAAGTACTCGTATATGCAGCTAAAGACATCAGAGATGTATAGAATTCGTGTGTTGTTTTACGTACACATGTCATTAGTGTCAAACCATCCATCCAATATCTGTTTAAAATCAGAAAAGTTTTTCTCTTTTTTTTTAGGGTTGCGTACCTTATTAGAAAAAAAGAAACCCTTATAGGATTACTTTGTTGTCCGTAAGTTTGTCTGTCTGTCAAAATTCTTTATCTCAGGAACTCTTGGAGAAATCAGGTTAAAATTGAAACCATATCTACGGTCCCATGATTTTCTGAAAAAATATATCTAAAAAAAGATATTTGCAATATAAATATCGCAAAAGAACGTATATTTCGACACTATAAAGGGAATCAAAATTAACTTCAGTTTGGCATGCAATTATGAAATTTGGCAGCTAGCATTTACAGGTAGTAAAACACAGGTAGTACAGCTAGTTCAGGAAAAAATCTTAAAAAGTAATAGGCTTAAATGGTTGCTAAAATTTGGTATTAAAGGCGCTTGTTCAAGTCAGGTATCAGATGAAAGGGCTCTGGCTAAGCTAAGCTTGAATTTCGGAAAAAGTTCAAGACCTCCAATTTTTGTTTGTCAAATGTTCGTCAAATGTTCCATATAACGTGGCATGTTCGAAACGCCATAATTAAGGAATTGACCTGAACTGGAAAGTTATATGTACAGCTATAACTGAAGCAGCTGCAGCATGAAATGTGTTAAATTTAATTAGCTCCTTGTATAATTACAGTAGATATAGCTACTACCTCTTACTGCATACAGATAAATGAATGAAATGTATATTATTTAGTTAATATTTAATACTTTATTTTTTTAATTTTAAAATTTATATTATTTTGACTAGGTTAGGTAGCTTTCTATTGATTAGCAAGAAGTGTATAACCGACTATCGGTATCAAGCTAATGCTACAACAACCTTATATAGTAAGGTGTTACATATGCTTCGTATCAAATTACTAAGCCGGTTTGTTTTACTTGGTACCAATTTATGGTTTGAAAGCGGTTTTTTATTATTAATATTTTATTTTACGATTTTACGTGATGGGTAGACCTTAAGTGGATGCTTCTCAAACGAGTAGGTAGCAGTTGTCCTATGTAAAACTTCAATCATACTTAGGTATTATCTTTGTGCAAACTAACATTTTGGCATATTGATAAGAACATACATAAAAAATATTCGGGCGGAAAAACCTCTCCCATTTTAGTCGGTTGAAAATGAAAATATCGAATTGATGAATTCCTTTTCTTACAGAAGTCGGTTAAAAACTAGACTAAGACTGATAATGTGTTAGGTATGTGATGGCAAGTTAGTAATTAACTTAAATTAATTTATGTAATATGTCTAATGTGTATCAAATTTGTTCGGGTGTCATACTCTCTGCAACTGCTATATTTAATTTAACCTTTGTCTAGGTACTCTATAAAATTCTGAATACGCAGCCGGTAATGTATGTTAAGAGCGAGACCAAGAGTCCTCCCTGGACATGCTTTTTTTTTGCAAGGGCTAAACTGCTGTTGACCTGGAATGGTGTTTACAGCATCACTGGGCGAGCAGGGGCGAGAGTAGCTCTTGCCTGAAGAATAACTACGAGCTCTGATTCACGCTGGTGATGATGGACGCCCGTGCGGGCAGGCAGGCAATAAATGTGGTGCGACTCGTTTACTAACCATGCACGTTACGTTAGTAAACGAGTCGCATAACGAGACGCAGTCGCAACGACGTTCATGAAGATTTTTAATGATAATACATATATAAATACCAATGAAAATCTGCCACCACAGCTACAGATTTAGCGGATTTTAAGTACAGGTTTTTAAATTTTTAAATTTAAAAGTTACTAACGAAACCTACCTTGCACTTAAAAACGGCAAAATATATAGCTCGAATATGGACCAAGATCTATTAATTTTATGCATTGTCAGTGGAACCACAGTTACTTTATACAATCCCTAGGAATTTTATTTATTACGTACTAGAGAATATAGGGGACAATAATTATTTCGTACACTACTTGGACGCCATTAATTATTTTGTATATTCTATAGATTTCCGAGGTAATTTAGAAAATACCGAATTTCGGTAATGCATGTATAAAAAGTAAATTTTTTACTTTCTAACTACAATAAGAGATAAATCGAGTTAAATTACGAAATTCACTAGCTGGCGCCCAGTAGTTCCTTGCCTAAGAAAAGGCAACGGTAAGTTTAAATCTCAATCTAAATACAACCTTCACATATTTAATCAATTTAATTAATGACTAGATTAAGATTCCAAGTTTTAAGTAAGTCACATAAAATTAAATTTTACTTTTACACAACATTTAAGCACCACTTTACACTTTCAAAGTATAAAACTTGAGTTTCTAGAAAGTTAAATAACTTAAAGTAAAACCCAAAAAAAAATTGACGAAATTGTCATTCCTATTCAGACAAAATTTCAGTATTTCCCTCATTTCCCTCACTAAGACCATAGGGGAATATGAAATAAAAGAAATACTTATGTAAATTACATACCTCAACTCTTTCCTCCTTTAAGTCAACCCGCAGTGCGAGCTGCTCTCTGAGTACAACATCAGGATAATGTGTTTTATCGAAGGTACTTTCTAGTTGTTCTAACTGTTCTTCAGTGAAAATCGTGCGATGACGCCGTTTACGTTTAGGCGGCGGCCCCGAGAGCCCTGCCAGCGCTGCCGCCGCGTAACCACCATATAAACCAGCGTAGCTTCCAGCCTGCGTCACGGCACTTGAAACGCCTGTCGAAATAAAAAAATTCATTTGCAAATGTTATATTAATAGATACTATACAAGAAGACAACGTATAGCACAAATTAAACCTATAGGTAAGTATATACCTATCTAAAAGTGTAAAAGTAATAAGTTGGTAAGATTGACGTAACTACTTATGGCATATGTGTTTAGATCGCGATGTTTAACAGGGATAATTATGTAAGGATGGTACAACAGATCTGCTAATTAAAACTTATTGACACCAGAAAAAAAATAATGTATATAATAAAACAGTAAAACTATTTTGTCTGTACATTTAGCAATTTTGATTGAAATTGATAGAGACACTTAAAAAGAATAATAGAAAGCAATTTTTTTTTTTCAATTTCTTGTCTGTCTGCCTGTACGAGTATGTATGATCACACTTATCTCCGAAAGTACGAAACTGATTTACTTAAAACTTTTTTTCTTTCACCTTGCTTTGTTTTAAAGTTTGCTTCATTAAAATCGGTTCATAAAAAAGAGTTATCGTCATTTGAATGAATTCAAGGCGTTGGTTTGCCTGCGAATATTATATAGCAATCTACATCTGTACTTATAATAAATTTATAATTATTTGTAATAAATCTGTATTCTTAATGTATTTAGAAAAATGTCGTTTTCCTTAATATAATTATATATTAAGTGAAATTTAACATAAATACGGCATTTTTAGTTGTCTGAACAGAACAGAACTTAAATAAAATTAAATTGTTAGAGAAGCTTACCTTCATAAATCATTAAAAAATCAAAAAAATCCTTAAAGAAAATAATAATGTAGTAAAAAAAATATATTAGAAGTAATCATAGATATCAGTCAATTCTGTTTATTAAATATTTAATCATGTAGTTCAAGCGGGCGAAGCCACGGCGGGCCGCTAGTTAAAATTTATATCAAGGAAATAGAAAAATCTAAGCAACGTATTAAAAATCTAAACAACGAAATTATAATTTCTATTAAGAACAATTTTTCATATTTTTAAAACAAATCATAATACCATGAAACTTGTCTGCCGTAAGTAATTAATCTAAATTTAATAAAACATTTTCATTTTGTAACAAAGTGAAAGAGCTAACATTAAAATATTAAATAAAATCAACGTGTCATGTACAATTGGAATTAACCTCCAGTAAGGTAGTCGAGCCGTGAATATCCGAGCTTAAGGCCCTATAAGCGCTCCCCAGACGCGGTCCAAACCACCCGAACAATTCAAAAATATTCATAAAGTTGTAAAGAAAAATGGAACATTTTGCATAGTTCCGGCCTCGGCAGCATAATAGATTGTATTATTTCCGATAGAAATGTAAAAGCTTTTAAGGCCGACAGTGTATTTCTAAGGCGCTATCGGTGGTTTTCCACACACCGTCTTCGCATTTACGCGGGCGCCGCCCGCCTAAGCCGTATTGATTTAAAAATACTGGGGTACTCGTAATGTAGAGCAAATTCAAACAGATATGTATATTCTTAAGCGACCTCTTTTCGTATTTCCATCAATTTTCTTATTCTGGTTATAATGTGGCCATGTTGAATATGCTTTGAAAAAAATTGAGATGAATATTAAAACGTAGTAGTTAGTGTCAATGAAAATTTTATCTTCATATTTTTATTTATTTAAGGATCGTTGATTGTCCGACTAATAAACATTTTTTTAATTTTATTTTCATTTTTCATAATAATTGTTTTTGCGTTTTGTTATTACTATTAATCATTCCCTTAAGTTCTTAATTTAGAGGTCAGTCATAGTTCAGTTCTTTGGAGTTCGATACCCACTTGAGAAAATGAAATATTTAATATTTTCTTTCCTTCACTCTGGTAACTCGGCAAATCGTGGCATTGATTTCCATCACTCAACACGTAATGCCTCTAGAATTCTGCGGGAAGAGGAGAAAGGAAATGTGTTAATGGGAATAGAGTGTCTTAACACTAGGTTCCCAAGTTCCCTCTGCTACTCTACTAAGTGCCTAAGTTCCTAATCTAACCTAAATCTTTTAGAATACATTTTTAGGCAGACAGTGACATTATTCATCTTCGTTCTTTACAATATAGAGTGTATCACGTGGATTATTATAGATATAACTTATCATATAGATAATTACATTATTACAAATTATTTTCCCATAGTACGTGAATTATTATTAAACAGAATGAATCACGAAGTTGGCAAATTATCCTAAACTAATCCAAACAAACTCAGCTACGTTGAATGTTATTTTTCGTGGTCGGGATCTTTGAAGCCCCGAAGATATTTTTAATTTTTAAAAGGTTTTCTAAGAGGAAAAAAAGACTTTAATTGGGATAAACCTTGTCTTCACCCCACGATAGATCGCACGAGGGATGCCCCGAAGCGGCTTTCCCAGTTCTTAAGTCTGTGGGTATTGTAATTTTAAATAGTAACTTAAACTAATACATGCAAAAAAAATATAATATTCAAAACTTAAAAACTATATGCTCAAACTTAGAAAAATGTTTACTTAGATTAATAAATAATAAATAAATAAAAAAAATAGGAGGCCAGTCGTGGCGCAGGGGCATAAAGTGTGACTGTAAATTGGGTGTGGGTTCGATCCCCACTCGAGGAGATGAAATATTTACTTAAATTTATATTTCCATTTCTTTACTCTGGTGTCGAGGACAATCGCGGCGTTGAGTTCTGCCACTCAACACGCAACGCCTGCAGAATTCGGCAGAAAGTGGGGAACGGAGTGTCTTAACATGAGGTTCCCTCTGCCTACCCTGCAGTGTGCGGGATACAGCGTGAGGCTGATTTATTAAAAAAATAAAAGTAGTATATTTGTTTATTCAAATTAAGATAATTTAAAAACAACGAAATAAGTGATACTTTTACACTCATTCACTATATAAATCCGTTATTTTTGGAGTCGGGGCCAATCTGGATACTTCTGTTATAAAAATAATTTTATTATCTTTTGTTCGGTGTTTTTGGAACTTAAATGTTATTTTTGCCTTGGCTGGCTCCTCTAATTTATATGAGATCACCTCTGAAACATTAGGTCTTAGGCTTAGTCCATACAAAAAAAGAGTCATTAAAATACATTCATTTAAATTGTTGTACCTGTAACCTGTATCCAGTTATCATACTTCAACATGGCCTACAGTCAACATGGCCTATTTTCCGTGCCCATGGCATATTTGCCAATTTTCTTCAAAACTCGATTTTTTCCAAAAAATTACATTCAATACATACATACAATTCCTAAATGTCTGATGAACCAGTAAAAAAATATCAAAAACTACAACAGGGTGAAATGAATAAGAACTGAGGTACTCTACCCATATACCACCGTTGATCCGTCGTGTATATAATAATATATTTATGCATTTTTACTAGAGTAGACTAATGTAACTATATGAACGACACTGTTAGGAATAGGGAAAAAGAAAAAGGAGAAGAAATTAGGAACAACAAAATCGACAATGTAACGTTGGAGAGTTCGAATTAAAATTTCGAATATAACAAATCACTGTAATAGGTAAGTGCGCTGCAAGCATATATATGTATAAGAATATAATCGCAATTTATTTTATTAAATAAATAATCATGTACGTTAAGCAGGCGAAGCCGCGGTTTACAATGAATCTGCATCTTTTTTTTATCAACAAAATCATATAATAAAATATCTATAATGACAGTAATTGGTTTATTAAGAACATTTTTAAGAATGTCAGTACCATGAAGTAGATACCAAGTAGATACATTTTTACATTAAAGTTTTCCGCTTGATATCGTCGTTTAAAGTGTGGCAATTGATTCCGACGCATCGTTACTTACTTTATTGTAAAAGAAAAAAAAATGATAATAGTTTATGTAAACCTAAATGTCTATTATACAAGATTTGCTTGATGTTTACGTAAGTAATTTAATTAGCATCTTATTTTATGATATTCGTTAATTAAGCATGATGACATATATTGTGAAACTTCTATAATATTGAAAAATATATTAAAATTATAACCCTTATTATATTTCTGCACTTCACCCTGTATCTCGCACACTACCCTCTGCCTACCCAGCAGATTTACAATTAAAAATATTTTTAAAATTAGGTATATGTTTAAAAATCGTGACTGTAAACGTGACACGTTGTGGGTTCGATTTCGCTCTGGTGTCGAGGCCAAGCGCGGTGTTAAGTTCCGCCACTTAACACTCAACACCTCCACATACTTGTGGAGTGTGAACACTAGGCTCCTTCCGCCTTCCTTGCTTCATGCGGGATACACACATGGAAATTTTAAAATCGTACCAAAACGCGTCGCTTGTAACGTCAAATCTGAGTAATCTGTCAATATTATGGTATGGTATGGTTCTTTGATTATAGCGTTCCGAGCGTGCTAGTAGAGCACATATCACTTCGCCAATGCCACGTTGTGTGGAGAAAACACGAAGGAGGTTGTACGGTGAAAAAAGAGAAAAGTCAATATTATTATATTCCTACAATATAAAATGTCAATTCATTTATTTACCAAGGTGTGACGTAAATCGCCCCAACTGGCGTTCAACACATCATGACGTGTTGCCGTAATTTGTGGTACCTACTTAACTAAGTATTATTTGTTCTTAATAATTATTAACTTAATAAAAAAATCATTTGTGTTTTATAATCATTAATCTATTAATCTATATATATAAAAGGACTTGTGTTGACTAACTGAGGTAAGACGCACGCAGAGCCGTAACCGCTGATGGTAGAAACGTGAAATTTGGGCAGATGTTTATTTTCATATTCTGGACATCCACTAAGAAGGAAATTTGAAAAATTTTAACCCTAAAGGAATGAAATAGGGGTTGATAGTTTGTATGGAAAAAAAAATAATCTGTACCGATTTTTATAAAATTTTAAATTCAGACTCTTAAAAATATTTAATTGAACACGTGTTTCATGATTTTTAAGAATTCACCCCCTAAGGGTTCAAATAATGGGTTGAAAGTTTATATGGAAAAATCTTTAAATTGCCACCGATTTTCATAAAAATTTAAATTCAGACTGTTAAAAATATTTTATTGAACACGTGTTTCGTGGTTTTTTTAGAATTCACTCCTAATAAGCGGGCGAAGCCGCGCGCGCCCTCTAGTCAAATACAAAATTATAGAGATTTTTACTAGCTGATTACTATCAATGTCAAACTATTGTTCAAAGGCAGATAGACTATAAACAGGACCTAAAGTAAACAATATGAGTACTTCATAATAAATTCGCATTATTAAATCAAAGACATTATTTTAATTCTATGAAAGCTATTTAGCGTGTAATAGTCCATAACCTGGCCATATTAATTTAACTATAGTAACTTGGGTTGTACCTACATAGACAATTAACAACAGTATAGATTCCTATATTTAGTGTTTTTGTAAATATTTTTTTATAAACTTTTAAATTGAGCTTAATGTTTAAAGTAGGCACCTATATATAATATGGGCCTTAGTTTAAATCCATGGTTAGAATATAGATTAATAATAGTTTTTTAGGATTCCCTACCTCAAAAGGAAAAAACGCAACCATTATAGCATCATTTTATTGTCTGTTTGTCCGTCTGTCAAGTCCATTTATCTTGAAATCGCGTAAAGATATCAAGCTGAAATAATGTTACGTTACGTTCTAACTCAACGCAATCAAAAGACATGGGGATTTATGTATCGTTTGAAATTTGGTGCGTAATCAAAACCTATAATACTTACTTTATATGGACCTACAGTTGTGAAATGAGGCATGAAATAATAACTTATACCTTATATATTTAAAAGAAAAAATATGAAAGTGGGAAACGGTGTGTCTTAACACTAGGTTCCCTCTGCCTACCCTGCTGTGTGCGGGATACAGCGTGAAGCTGAAAAAAACCGTAAAGTAAAAATTTATAGATATTTCATAGAAAAAAAATATTACAAACTTATATTTTTAGTTCATTTCATATAAAATATGTTCAAACGCCCGCAAACTTAAGTTTGTCAATGCCACTTTTGTAATTTGTACTTCCGTTGACCTACAATCCTGGAATTGGTTTTTTTTTAGAAGACCTGTAAAAAATTGAACATAGTATGATTTGAACCCACGCCTATGTTCAAAAAATTTAAAACTTTGTTCTTATCGCAGAATATTATTTTATACATAATTATAAGAAAGATATTTATTTAGTGACGGATAAATTTGTGATCTTTAAATCTTATACCTACTTACATTAAATTAGCAACAATTAAAAACAAAAACATTATTAAATTTACACAAAAAAGTAAAGCGATGTAAATACATAAGCATAAATGGGTAGAAATTTACTTAGTTATCTTTAAAAAAAAAACGGTTTGATACACATGAAAAAAGTAAACAAAAAATTAAATATATATCTAATCTATAATAACTAAAAGGCAAGCACAATCCATCCTATATACAATCACCAGTACGTAGTTCTCATTGTCAGGATATATGAAGTTACATTTTGGTGTACCTATGTCCCTTTTAATTCCCTTCACTAGTTTCAACAAATTTAAAATTATTTTCGGTACACTCGATATACTTATAATTTTTTTACAACAAATATTTATCCTGATGTCATTATTTTGTACCTGCGAACCTGGACACCCATCCATAATACATCTATACCTACTTAATACATCTATACCTACTAATAAAATCGTAACTGACTGGTGTCTGTACGTGGAAAGTAAGGAAAGTTGATATTGATGGCATTTAATAACTTAATAGAACCAAGAACAATGATTTTTAAAATGTTTCTCTGTTTGTTTGTACGTTTGTTTACGCTAATTGCAGAAACGGATTAACTGATTTAATATGTTAGCAAGCTTCCCTTAACATTTAAAAATAAAAGAAATATAGTATCATTACCATAAGTACCATAAGTACATTTTAAAGAATATTCTTCGGCAAAATTATTATAAATAATTATTCATTCATTTATATTATTCATTCACTGAAACTTTAATTTCCAATACAGGTAGGTACCTGCTTGTAACTATATAAATATAAAATAATGCATATTAGGTAATTAATAATTATCGCCGGTTTATAAATAAAAGTTAAAAAACTTGTTTTCAGCAGGTCGTTCTAACAAGTAAGGGTGCTTTGAAAATGTTGATGTAACGTGAGTATGTCTTTCTGTTTACTATCAACTAAAAATATAGCCAATTTTGTTCTATGTATAATTTTTACACTCGTACATACAACTTACAAGTAGTGTTCTACTGAGTTGTATCTGGAAATTGTGTATAATAACTCTGTATTTGGCAATAAACTTTTTACTTAAAACTATCTTCACAAATATTTCATAAATATTTTTTTGTAAAATCAATTCAATAAGTATGTTTTATCTTTGTAACAAATGGGATACTTAATAAAATTAAGGTAGCTAAACCAATACGAGTAATGCCCATAAATTAAACGACTTACCAAAGAAATCATGAGCTCTATGAAACGGCGTATGAGCTAAATGATGTAGTTGTAAAGGCGGCACGGGTGGTGGTGGACGCGGCGCCAGGATGCTGTCGATGGTGAACAGTGGAGGAGGCGGCCGGTCGGACAACGCACCGGCGCCGCCCGCGCCGCCCAGCAGCAGCGCCGTGCTGAGCAACGCGGGCGCGTCGCGCGCCCAGCCCGGTCCGCCCATGGCCCCGCTCGCGCTCTCCGCCACGCTGTCTCACCGTCTCACCACTCCGCACAGCTTATCCTTTAATACACCACCACTCATCGTATTCCTATCCAAATTCTTACGATCATTATTGGAGCACTATAACACTAATCTGTACTAAATAATATATTACAATTTTTACTTCAGCTTTGAGTTTAAACTATGATGAACTTTTTTTCGTAAAGTGTCGACACCAGAAGGTTCGTTATAAGTATCGCAAGTAATGATAGGATAATGATATAGACGCGTGATGCGATTGCGAGCAAATCGTTTTAGTGAGATGTCACGCAGTGATTCGAGTGTGGGTCGGACCGGCGCGGGAGCGTGGGGCGCGTGGGGCGCGTGGGGCGCGCGGGGACACGGGGGGACGAGGGGTGCGCGCCGGGGGCGTGCTGCGGGGCGTGCCGCGGCCCCGCCCCTCCTGCAGCTTAATGGATGTGACAATACGACGCTCCCAAATACTCACTAATAATAGTAATCTTTATCCCTTTGATGTCACTTTTGTACATACACGACACGTCGGTACATGTAATATATCGTAAACATCTAATGTAACTAGTTTTACTTTTGTTTCAGTAACTTTATGATACTTGTTAATGTTATAAACAAACTATAATGTTATAATTCAAATATATTTAATTATATTACCTACGTAGATTTTTTTTGCTTTATGCTGCATATCGCAAATAGCAGAGATAAAAGGCGCCTAGTTTCGTCGTTCCTTAGTTTTCGAGACATTGCGCGTTGATTGGCGGAGTTGTACTCCGCGTTTATCTTGTTACCAGAGCGACAAAAATATTAAAAATATCATTTGAGTGGGAATCGAACCCACAATACAGTAAGTAACACGCTGCGCCACGATTATTGACATCATATTAAAAAAAAACAGCTTAACACTGCATCCCATATAGTACACAGCAGGGTAGGCAGAGGGAACCTAGTGTTAAGACACTCCGTTCCCCACTTTCTGCTGAATTCAGAAGGCATCGGGTGTTGAGTGTGATTAGTAATTACCACCTACGTTGAATTCTACGAAAAGCAACTTTATTTATTTAGCGAGAAAGAAAAAAAAATATTGTATACCTACAGCTTAGTGACAATTGTAAACTAAGGATTAATCGTTTTTTAACAACCAACAAATTGAGCGAGGATTATTATGCGGAATGTTGCGCCCGCGGCGTTCAAGACGTGTTTGCCTTTTTGCAATTTTACAATTCAACAATACCTAATACAGATCTACCTACTCCTATGTGAATAGTGAATACACGACATGTGTCCTCCTTAGCGTCGATAAAAAACGTGTTTTAACATTGGTAAAAAACCTGTACGTAAAAAACAATGACAACGAGTACCTATCCACCAGGGATTTTCTTTTTATGAAGATACTTGAAATCAAAGTATAAATAGTTAGCTATTGACTAAGGTAGTAGGATATCTTTTAGGGAATATGATATAGGGAACCAAGCGCCATGTCACTGTTTTCTATTTTCTGCCTTGAGATATTGCGTTTTGAGTGAAAGCATTTGTATTTACTGTCAGACATCCAACTGTGTCTAAAAATATAATTTTGTTTATAAATAATCAAAACCGGACAAGTGCAAGTCGGGCCCGCCGACCGAGGGTTCCGCACAAAAATTTGAGGTCTCGAGATTTTTCTGAAATTCCAGCATTAGCTTAGCAAGAGCCCTTTCATCTGATACCTCACTTGAACTAGCGGCTTTAATACCAAATTTTGCCCCCCTTTAAAGGCTGTAATTTTTTTAAGATTTAACCATAAATGTATAGTTTGCCGATGTTTTCATGAACTACTTAGTAGGTGCTAGCTGCCAAATTTCATAATATTACCGGAATCATCCTATTAATTTAGATTTCCTTTATGGTATCGAAATACGCGTTTTTAGGCGACATAAACGGCCATATCTTTTTTTTAAACAAATGTAGAAATACATTTTTTGCAGGAAACCATGGGACCGTAGAGCTGAGTCTACGAATATCTCCAAGCGTTTCTGAGATAAAGGCTCTTGACAGACAAACAGACGGACAACAAATTGATCTTTTAAGTGTTCCTTTTTTCCTTAAAAGGTATGGAACCCTAAAAAAAAGGAACTTAAAAAAAAATTGTAAAACCATTCTGCAATTGTCTACAACATCCAATATAATTGTCTATAACATTAAAACCCGATAAATAAACTTTTAAAATTTTATTTCATATTATACAACGGAGCAGCGCGGAGGAGGCGTCGGGCGGCGCGAGGCATATCTTTGCAAATATTTAGAAAGGTGGGAGCCAGAAACCCGAGCGGACTTTTGTTTGCCTGTAATTGATGTAATTAGTCGTGTCGACCAGCTGCCATATATAAAAACTCACATTGGATGTTTGATTAGTTAATACGATACTTTCACAGGCCGGAAACATCTTTACGGTATCCTATTCTAGCAAATATTGGTCACACTCGACGATGCATGACAGTGAAGAAGAGCTTGAGCTTCGAGCTTGTTGTATAACATTTCGGTTTAGATGCGTTAAAATTTATTTTATTTTTTAAATAAATAATATACAATGATATAAATTGTCCAGGCATAAATTTTAATGCTAAATTAATTCCTTTTAATAATATTGATATTAATAACCAAATATCTATATACTAGATACTTATATCTGCAAGTAGTAAATACCAAAACTTATTTTTATTCGTCTTATCTTTAAGTAACTGCTTAAAACGAGACCAGTCGTGGCGCAACGGCACGAAGTGTGACTGTAAAATCGACTGGTTGTGGTTTCGATCCCCACTCGACGAGATGAAATATTTACTTAAATTTATATTTCCGTTTTTTCGCTCTGGTGTCGAGGCTAAGCGCGGCGTTGAGTTCTGCCACTCAACATGCAATATCTCCAGAATTCGGTAGAAAGTGAGGAACGGAGTGTCTTAACACTAGATTCCCTCTGCCTACCATGCTGTGTGCGGGATACAGCGTGATACTGATTTAACTGCTTAAAAATAAGTATTAAGTACCTATATACTATATAGATATGCAATATACAGAGAGATATATAAAGTATAAAAGTAAAGCGCAACGTTAAGTTCTGCCACTCAACACGCAATTCCTCCAGAATTGAGCGGAAAGTAGGGAACGGCATGTCTTAGCACTAGGCTCCCTCTGCCTACTTGTATATGCGGGATACGGTGTGATATTAAAAATAAAAATAAATAGGTACTGAAAATATCCATATCACGATCACACAATTACCTAGTAAATATAACAAACACATTTGAACTTATCCTCCGCTGCAAATGTAAGATAAGTATATACATGTCAACGATTTGTATTGCTAAACGGGCAGCTGCCAATCCCTTTGATACGTGCAATGGAAAATTAACTGCGTATAATGCGACGATTATCTCCATATAACTTAATACGACCAGTCACATAAAGAGCATAAGCATTAAAATAGTTAACAATAGACTGGATTATCCGGGGTAACCTCCAGCCCCAACAATACAATATTTGTAGGTATACCCTAAACATGTCCTGTAACTAATAATAAATTAACTCTATATTAATTTTAATCTATGGTTCATTATACAAAATTTATATTATGTCATATTGACATTGACATTTGTAATAAATTAATAATATGAAATTAATCACAATGTCACCAGAAATAATATTTGTGAAAATAAACAACATTTACTATGAGCTACGAGCAAGTAGTACTGTATGCTTGTTAATAAAAATACCTGTGTATACTTACATTTTTTTTACTTTTTTTTTATTTTACATTTTTTTACTTCGTATCAAAATAAAATATATTTTTAATAATCCGATATATGTATGTACTTATACATTTATTCAAACTAGATGAAAACTTTTTTTTTCAGTTTCACACTGTATTTCGCATACAACAGAGTAGTAGGCAGAGGTAACCTAATGTTAAGACATTTTCCGCTGAATTCTGGAGGCATTGTTTGTTGAGTGGCCAACTCAACGCCGCGCTTTGTGCTTACTTTGAGCTATGAAATTAAAATATCAAACATTTCATTTCCTCGAGTGGGAATCGAACCTGTCGCGCTTACAGTCACACTTTGTGCCCTTGCGCCACGTGCAGCCACAACTATTTTATAAAACTAACGAAGTAACTATTCTATTTGACTCGTATATCCTATATATTGCAAATAAACATCAATTTCTACTTTAATCAAGTTTTAAACGTTACATTTACATTCAGCAAATTCTCCATTGTACGATTTTAAATTAAATAAAAAATATGTATTTACATGAGGCCGCTATACCGCAGTGGAACACACAGTAGGCAGGCACACAGCAGTGTAAACACAATGATTGTGGGTTGAATTTCTGCTCGGGGGAATATAATATTTCAATTATTTTTTTATTTCTCTGCTATGATAGACAAGGCGCAACGTTGGGTCCCATCACTCAACACGCAATACCTTAAAAATCTGGCGAAAAGTGGAAAAAGGGAATGTCCTATTAGTAGATTCCCTTTGCCTACATAATATAACTTAAAATTTTACTTATTTAAAATGTCATCTAATTTTTAAAATAAAAAAAAATATGTAAGACATCAAGAAAGGGGTAATTTTACAGAATATAATAGCATTACCATAGACTAACAAGATTGTGTGATGTAATGGGCTAGGCTTCTTAACGACTAGTTAATACTCGTTAATACGACGCCCTGGATGCTATAAGAGCATTAGCAAAGGCTTTTGTCAAAACTAGGTCTTACTCGACTTGACCGTGTGACGTATGTATGTGTATGTACGTACATAATGGCGTATCGGGTTGGTAAATGTACCATTGCATTTATCTCATGAGACATTAATAGAGAATTATACAATTAATGAGAGAAAGAGGTCAGTCGTGGCGCAGCGGCACGAAGTGTGCCTGTAAAACCGACTGGTTGTGGGTTTGATCCCCACTCGAGGAGATGAAATATGTACTTAAATTTATATTTCCATTTCTTCGCTCTGGTGTCGAGGTTAAGCGCAACGTTGAATTCTGCCACTCAACAGGCAATGCCTCCAGAATTCGGCAGAAAGTGGGGAACGGAGTGTCTTAACACTAGGTTAACCCTCTGCCTACCCTGTTGTGTGCGGGATACAGCGTGAAGCTGATAAAAAAATATATGATACAATTAATGTGGAAGTTTTACTTTGTAAATATTAGAAAGTAACTGTTGATGTTTTTCTTTACATTGTTCACAACTTCAACAGCAACTGGCGTAATCATATTGTAATAATGTCGACGCTTAATCTAAAAATGCTAACTGATTTTTTTGTACATCAGTGTAATATGAACAAAAAAAATTATGTAATTTTTTTAGGTACATGCAATTATGATGAGGCCGTCGTGGCGAAGGGCACAAGCGTGTGACTTTAAGCGCGACGGTTGTGGGTTCAATTCCCACTCGGGCAAATGAATTATTATTTATTATTATTTTCATTTCTTCGCTTTGGTACCAAGGCAAAGCGCGACATTAAGTACCACCACTCAACACGAATGCCTCAAAAAATCAGCGGAAAGTGAGAATCGGAGTATCTTAACGCGGGGTTTCCTCTGCCCACCCTACTATATGCGGGATACAGTGTGAAACTGAAAAAAATTAGATATAATCATGCACTTTAAATTCCGTAATATTCACTGTAAAATTCATTAAAATTATTCTGTTTATTAGACATACCTCTTGTCTATCTTCTTCGATTTTCAGTTGTAGCAATGCTTTTCATAATATATCTGTTGAATCTATTTTATTAATAATAGATATATATCTATGTAAAAAGCAAACCAACTAAAATTATATGTGTCGCAAAACAAATGAAAAACTAAACGTTACAAAATTACAAACAATAACCTTGAAATCAGTGCGTCTCATGAAAGCGAACCTTTAGAAAACCGCTTAGTGAAGCGTATCGGTCGTGAACTTATTTTCTTGTGTAAGCCCGCTTTATGTTCAATATTAAATTAAGTAACTTATAGATGAGAAAATGTATTATAATAAAAAAGGTAAAATTGTTGAGATATATATAGTTCTTAATTGTCATGTCCTAAACAATTCAAATATAATGAAAATTCAAGTATATAAATACATAAATAGTTTTGTCAACTACTACGCTATACGCAATGTAACGGAAATGACCCAGATTTATCTTACAGTGGCGTCGACGTTTTAATACTAAAATATAAGTATCTAGTATATATATATCTACGTATTATTGTGATAATTATGTTAATTTAACGACTTAAGTCATGCTCGTTTACATTCGCAGTTACTACATATGCTTATATTCTTTTTAATAAATATTTAATTTTGTATTTTTAAACTCCACTCTGTTTCCCGCATATCGTAGGGGGTAGACATAGGGAACTTAGTAACCTTATTAAGACACCCGAGCGGGTATCTTAATAGAAAGCTTGAGAAATCTTAATGCAAGTCGAATTTTGAAGACATTGCGCCGCTTTTGTCTCGTTACCAGGGCGATGAAACGAAAATATTAAATATATAATTTCCTCAAGTGGGAATCGAAACCATAACCTGTCGCGTTTACAGTCGCACGCCCAAGCCACTGCGCCACGAACACAATATAAATCAATCAATTATAAATTCTGTCTTATAATCCTAAGTCCCTTTCAATATGTATAACAAGGTTGTAGGCAGGCGTGTATAATCGAGGAGAATATGCAAACACACAGATAATGCAGCATCGTGCACCGGACGTATGGAGCAAGGGCGGCTTCAAACAAACTTAGTCACTCGGAAGAATTGTTTAACGCTGTCCAAATAGAGTTCTTTCAATGGTGAAAGAATTTATTAAGCTAATAATTTAACATTGGTTCGGGATTATTATCCGTCGATGAAGTGAGAAAAATTTCGTTGTAAATTTATATTTACCTTCTTTTCCATATGAACCTACTCAACAATAATTAATTATTAGTAAATATAAATCTACTTTACACTGTATCCTGCACAGCAGGGTAGGCAGAGGGAATCTAGTGTTAAGAAATTCCGTTCCCCACTTTCTGCCGAATTCTGGAGGCATTACGTGTTGAGTGGCAGAACACAACGCCGCGCTTAACCTCGACAAGAGAGAAAAAATGGAAATATAAATTTAAGTAAATATTTCATCTCCTCGAGTGGGGGTCGAACCCACAACCAGTCGCTTTTACAGTCACACTTCGTGCCGCTGCGCCACGACTGGCCTCTCGTATTAGTAAATATTTTAAACTTTATTTTTCTTAGTAGGTACATATCATCTACTAAGCAACAAAATATAAATGTTATAAATACAGTTCTGGCAAAGATTTCAACTTGCAACAACCTCGCTCAGTCAAGCATGACCCAACTAAGCCAACACGTAAACAATAAAGTCATAGTGATAAGAAATCCATTAAAAATATTATGACTTAATTTATCCATAAAAGCATATCTATTTACAATCGCATTCTTTTAGCTTCATACTGGATACCGCAGCTAGGTAGGCAGAGGGAACCTGATAAGCTAGTGGTAAAACACTATTTTTCCCATTAAGACACTTTCGTTCTCCACTTTCCGCCAAATTCTTCCGCGCTTGAGTGGAAATCGAATCGTCGAAGTTAAGGATTCGATTCCTGCTAGGTCTAAGTAATATTCATTTCCCCACTCTGGTAAACAAAGTGCGTCTTTGAGTTCACCACCCAACACATAATATCTCTTATTTCGAGATAACTTAATTTTTTTCTTCGCTCTGGTGTCAAGGCAAATCGCGGTGTTGAGTTCCGCTCAACCACCAGCCACCATTCAACACGCAATATCTGCAGAATTCGGCGGAAAATGGGTGTGGTGGGTCTTAACACTAGGTTCTCTCTGCCTATCCCGTGCCGTGCACTGATTAATACAGCGACAACATGTGGCATATGTGTTGCTGATTATTTTTTATAAATAATATATATTATA
The DNA here is from genome assembly GCA_013421005.1 of Heliconius erato x Heliconius himera. NCBI lineage: Eukaryota > Metazoa > Arthropoda > Insecta > Lepidoptera > Nymphalidae > Heliconius > Heliconius erato x Heliconius himera. The sequence continues at coordinate 845 of JAATLQ010036350.1, read as the reverse complement.
GTAACGCAATCGTAGTTATTCAATATATTTAGTATTTGTAGGTGACACTTTCTTATGGTATTAAAAATAAAGAAAAAGACAAAAACAAATGTCGTAAATTTCATAAATAACTTAAATATTATTTATAACAAAATATGAGTAAATATAAGAAATAATTTTTAAACTCAAACAATTATTTTAATCATATATTATATTTACTCCACGCTGTATACCGCATATAGCAGGAACGGTATTTAGAACCTAGTATTAAGACACTCCGTTCTCCATAATTCCGCCAAATTTTCGGGACAGCGCGTGTTGAGTGGTGGAACTCAACGCCGCGTTTAGTCTTGTTACCAGACCGAAGAAATGAAAATACAAAATATTTCATTCCCCCGACTGGGAATCGAACCCACACTTACCGCGTCACACGCTGTATGCGTTGTTGTAATCATAATATTATCAACATTTTTTTTGTAATTATATCATCCTCAACTTCTTTTTTTCAAATCTATCGATCTTATAAATCATAGTGACTTACATATATAACAAGAGACCTCGTAGCGATTTTTTTCACATGAGCTTAAATATGTTCAAATAATGTCTTTTCTAAAACCAAATACATATTTTATGAAATAAAAAAGGAAACGACTTTTAGTAAAAGATAATAATTTAATTTTTAATTGTCCCTGAACTACTGCCGCTAGACAGTTGCGGAATATTTGCATTTCACAGTCAGACTACACTACATCTAAATAATATAAAATAGACAATCAGCGTGTCAGAAGTCAGTTACAACCGGACTTCCAAAAGCAATCAAGCAAGAGAAGCGCCATCATGAGAGTGTTATTAGTGTTTGGTGTTTT
>JAATLQ010036349.1:84491-145467 GCA_013421005.1 Heliconius erato x Heliconius himera | reverse complement strand
CGGTGCCCGTACTCTTTCTTCCTTTTATTATAACTAGTTCGCAGTTATAGTGGAGAGGAAGATAGGACGCGCTCTTGGCTTATCTTCGACGAGCTTCGAGTTATGACAATGTTATATTGTCGAGTCTATAGTTATCTAAATAACTGACACAAGAACAACTTCTGATGGCAAATATCTTATTAAAGCGATACCTTCTAATGGCATAATATAAAATTCTTAATACTGTTACCTCTGAATCTCTGAAAGATTTTGGGTTCTTCACGATCACAACTATAAAGAGTTCTAACCACTAGACACATCACGAGCCAAGGCATTATTTATTAAATAATATTTTCAAAGGAGTTTGAGATATCAGTTACAAAGCGTTTCTTGTTAAAAGAATCTAAATATCCTTTTGTCATGTTAGGAGTTTGTAAGAAAATTTGATATCCTATATCATTTCCAATATTCATTAACTAAACTAGCATAAAAACCATAAATACATTTTTTAATATTTATAATAAAAACTTTCGAAAATAATAACCACTTTCAAATATAAAAAAAAATTATAGATAATATTATTAATATTTTTATTCGAGAGTTTTTACGGATTTCTTTTTCTACGGTTCCTTCATCGGTAACTTTTCCTTTTATACTGCATAAAATTTTATTTTCGCGAATTTCTTCATAGTAAAACTAAAAAAAATCTATTAAAAGTGAAGCATTCAAGTAAATGAGGGCCTCCATATATGTATTTGTGTAACTGCACTGCGGCGTTAGATATGGTCTAAGAGAAAAGAATCTAGCAATACGAGAGGCCACCGTTTTTCATTACTGTAATGGACTAACTTTCTGCTACTTTTTGTGATTAAATATTTAAGTTCCACTTCGCGTTGGTAATTATATTATTATATTTCAACGCGCACTGTTTATACGGTCCTTTTTATCATTTCAGTTCGTTGCTTTAAATTTAACATGTTGGTTTGTGACTTTGATATTATTTATAATATTACTTACTGTTAGAGACTAGTCGTGGCGCAGGGGTACAAAATATGACTTTAAAATCGACTGGTTGTAGGTTCGATTCCCACTTGACGAAAAGAAATATTTATTTACCTTTATATTTTCATTTCTTCGCTCTGGTGTCGAGGCAAAGCGAGGTGTTGAGTTCCGCCACTCAACACGCAATACCTCCAGAACTTGGAGGAATGTGGGAACGGAATGTCTAGGTTCCCTCTGCCTACCCTGATGTGTGCGGGATACAGCGTGAAGTCGATTTGATATAATTTTTAATTTTTTAAATATTACTTTGGAAAGGTTAATGACAAAAATATGTACATAAAAAGTAAAGAAAATAGTGTTAACTTATTTGGTACTCAAGAAAAAAAAGAAAAGTAAAATTAAACATAATAATATAAAATCAAAACGGTAATAGTAACATTATTTATTATAAATAAAAAATAAAAAAAGCTATATAAATCTTATAAAATATTCAAAGTAGAACCGTAGGGGTCGCAAATAACGGCACAATTAATGATGTGGAACGTTGATATCCGCAAAACAAGTAGCAGTTAGAATAGATTTATGTCATATTATAAAGGGGCTGTACATTTTCTAATAAAAGTATACAATATGCCCTAGAATAGGATTTTAGTATTAGGTAGGTGTTGAATTAATTAAAACCACTTACTTAACAAGTGAGAGTTTTAACATTGTTAGAGAATGGGAAGTTAATATAAATTTACAGATTTATTTTCCTTAAAAGTTAAAAAGTAATAGGAGCTGCATAAAAGTTAAAGTCATTTGTTTTACAAATAGCAGCGCTTTTACTAAAGTTTTAAATAATATAATTATTTAAAATATTGTCAACAATTATTATGTAAAACGACAATTATTTTTGTTTTAGAACTAAAAAAAATATCTAAAAGTTAACTTAATTTATCAATTAAATTAATTATAAATACTATTGGAATTTACTTTATGTTATTGGAAAATTTATACTTATTTTGTTAACATCAGATGTTGTATGGTAGATACGATTATGAAAATGATATAAAAGTATAATTCTGTCAAATTTTTGTACAATTTATGACGGATGACGTTACGTTTTTTGATAAAAAACAAAAAAAAAAATTAAATAAAACTTAAAATTAAAATAATTAACTTTTACATCCTTTTTTTCAATTATTTTTCAATTTTCAATAAAATAATCTCTTCAGTTTTGTAACATCAGTTCATATTAAAACAACATTTACAATTTTTGCAATGTGTTTTATACCCAATGACTTAGTGGTATGGTTGGGATGGTCGCATTAATTATGGATACATGCCATATATCCTATCCTATATCTAGAGTAATTATATAAAGAGATATATTAAAAAAATATAATATTTTATAAATTAATATTTTAGTAGATAATTCGATAATTACAGAGAATTACACGCTATTATATAGATACCTTTTGCAAGTGACACTCCTTTGTATTTATGTCAACTGAGCAACCCACCCAACTTCGTCATAGCCTTTGTAAAATATTATTTTAAGTGTAAAAAAATAATAAAAAATATGGTTATATATAATAGTAAATAGTACTTTTAGATATTTGAGTTGGTTTGGTTTGGTTTACTTTTAGATATTATAACGATGATTTTTATTTCATTGATTATCTAAAAATATTGAGCATTATATGTATATTATTTAATATTTTGATCTTATATAGTATTGGATCTTATAGGATAACTTTGTTGATCGTCTGTCAAGATTATTTGCCTAGAGATCGCGTGAAGATATCAAACTTAAATCAATATCAAATATTCAGGTGTACGGTCCCTTAGAGAACAGAAAAACAAGCTTCTAAGTCAACGCAATCAAGGATACGAGCATTTACGTATTGTTTTCGCTTCATTTTGCATTAAACTCGCCGTCTAATCAAAGCGTACTGAGTACACAGTTATGAAATTTGGCATAAAATGAAAACTTACAATAAAAATAAAGAAAAAATCCAAAAAGGAAATATTCATAATAATCAAAACCTATACTGCTATAGAAAATAGCACAGAACTTTTAGTACAAAAACAGGAAAAGCTAAGATACTCTACGTAAATTGCGATTACAACGCCAAATTCAACTTCCGCAAAGTAAAAATAAGTTTCTTAAAATGCTGTTTAACTTAATTTCTTATTAAGTAAAAGCAAACTTTAAACATATAACTTAGCTTCTAGTTTAAGTTTTTTGAGTTTTTAAGCTATGATTTCAGCGCTTTGCACCGCTGGTCCATACTGCCAAACTTTTTTTATTCTGCCGGGAGGTGACGCGGGCAACGTTGACTCGTTTGGCAAATAGCCAAGTTTGCCAGTTGAGCTACGTTTTAAACCTTCAAAATATTACATTTTGTACGTGTAAATGCAATTTATATGGTGATAAATAAAATAATACGTTACAAAATAATTAAGCAAAGTCGCAAAGTGTGTGTACATTTTTCATTTATGTTCATGTTTTTTTTGTTATTCACAGAAATTATCTTTATAATTAAAATTTCATAGTAAATTATAACAAATAGGATGAATATAACAAAGAAGTAAAGTACGTAAATCAAATATTATGTAAAATTTCAATATAACTATACGTTTATCCCGGCGTTTATTGCCAGGGTCCGGCTGCTTGCTCAACCTACTCTACTTTGACATCCTCGGTGGTTAGTCCATTGGCTCTCATGCCCTACGTCACGACATCCAACCAGCGTTTCCGTAGGCGTCCGGGATGTCTCACTTCAGGGACAGACATAGCAAGGCACATTTGTCATAATTCCCAGGCCGGGAATTCGCAGGAATGTGTTGCGTATGCGATCAGACCGCGTTACGCTACATTACAACATCTTCATTTCCGTGACGTGAAGCTCTTGAGTGTGCCGGGATAGTGCTGGCCATCTTTCGCTGTCGTATAGAAGAAACGGTCAGAGGATGCTCTTGTATATCAGCCCCTTGAGCTTGGGTGGTCCTATCGCCCAGGCAGTGCTTATCCGAGCTTGGACATTATGGTCGTTGCTCCGAAGTCCAAGGTACCTGAACTGTTCCGACTTCCGGTTGGTTCAACAAGATATAGTGAATCACTTATTATGAGAAATTAAAAGTTGCATCATAAACTGTTGACGTGCTAATTATGATATAGGTAAGTATATTTATCAAGTCGTAACGAAAACGAAATAATTTTCTTAACTGTACTTGGAGCACTGTACTGTCCTTGGTGAATTAACATAAAAATATTACAAATATAATAACAAAAATAAGGAAAATTGTCAGTTACTATATCAAAATTATTTCAAAAGGAACGTTAACTATGATTTACTATTCTAAACTAAACACGTGAAACAGTCACGTAAATCATCTCCAGTGACAACGGCTTAGAGCAGCTTCGTTACAAAATTTATGAATATTATTTTTTATTCTATTCTGTTGATTTTGGACAATATATTTGTTTATTGCATGAAAAACATTGTTAAATTACTAATTACATATAATTCTGATTATACAGTATATATAGTTTTTCATATAAGACCAAGAGGGTTGGGTGGTACGTTACATCGTTCGTCTCTTTGCGGTTTCATAGGGATATTTAACCTCCAACGCAAAAAGAGGAGTTATAAGTTTGTTCTGTCTGCTTGTCTATCTATGTGTCTATGTCCGTGCCGCCAAGACTTATAGACTATGTCTACCATTGCCATTCTATTATGACAGGTGGTACACGAACACAGCTTTCAATTTAAGGTATTTTTTTTGTTTCATACTTTTTAGAGCGTGATTATCAGTAATCGGGCTTAGTTAGTTTTTGAATTATATTTTTATATTTTTTTATAGAGCTTGTCATAACTTTAGAATAAGAATTAGAAGTGTACATTTTTCATTCAAGTGAGACGTATCAAAAACATCTAATCAAATCAGCTTTAGCTGCATCCCGCGCATAGCAGGGTAGGCAGAGGAAAGCTAGTGTCAAGACACTCCGTTCCCTACTTTCCACCGAATTCGGGAGGATTTGCGTGTTGAGTGGCGGAACTCAACGCCGCGATTTTCTTCGACACCAGAGCGAAGAAATGAAAATATAAGTTTTAAAAAACATTTCATTTCCTCGAGTGGGGATCGAACCAACAACCAGTTGCGTTTACAGTCACACCTTCTACCTCTGCGCCACGACTGACCTCAATGCATATTGTCGAGACATCCTTTGTTAGCATAACAAAATTAACTTAGAAACAATACCCACAATATACGGTTCTCTAGTTTCAGCTATGCTCCGTGACGTCTCTCATAAGAGGTGATAATTTTCGTCATATTTCTCGTCGTAGAATATAAAATGTTTAGCTGACTGACAGTATTACTTGGCACCAAAAGTCTTTATGTCTCATGAAAATATATTATTTCTTTATATGTTACCTATTGTAGGCAATAAATTAAAAGTGAATTCATTTTGAGTAGTAATGTGGCCTTTTATCTAGTTAGATTAAATAAATAAATAAATTAAGGCCGTCGTGGCGCATTGGTACAAAGGTGTAAATGTAAACGAGATAGTTATGGCTTCCCCCAAGGGCAGTGGTGATAAATAAATTATTATTTATTCATTTTATCATTTTATTTCTTCGCTACTTCGCCACTCAACAGAATTCAGTGGAAAGTGGGGAACGGAGTGTTTTACACTAGGTTCCCTCTGCCTATTTTACTATATACAGCAAGAAGCTGAAAAATAAATAAATAAAGCGATAGATTTTGCTCATTACGTTTTACTTCAAGAGTTTGTCATGGGAACGGAAAATCGTAAGTTACCTAATAACCCTCTAAATCTAAAAATACTTATATGTCCATATGAATATGTGAGAAAATAAAAAAAACTTGCATACATATATAAAATGTTGAATTAATAATATTCCACAAGTATATTACGTCTAAATAACCATCGCAACAGTGTGACATAATTTACTGCGTTAAAACAAGCACCCTTAATATCGTAAATCATTTTCGAACCCCCAAAGAGAAAACTGGCCTATGAAATGCGTTTCATATTGCCACAAACTTTAATTAAAAATATTAAACACTATTTTTAACAGCTTGTTTTTTCTGAAAAAAGAAAAGTATATTTTATTTAATATTTTAAATGCATTTACATATTATATTTAGTTAATAGAATAGTGAGCTATATCAATTAATAATTCAATTTGAAATTGCCTATTTAAGCGTATCTGTTTTTAAGTTTGGTTAATGTAACGGTTAGGTAAAACTCGAAAACAAAGCGAAAATTTTAACAAAAAAAATTTACAGAAACATATAAATGGAAAACTTTTAAAGTATGAGTAAAGTAGTTAATGTTAAAACAAAACTTCTGAGTCAGTCTTCTGTCAGTAATATATTCGGTTTTGCTAACTCCATAAGTGATATAGGGAACATAGTGTTAGGACACTACGTTCCTCATTTTCAGAGGCATTGCGTGTTGTATATTGCTTTAAATGAAAAAAAACCATTCTTATAAAAAAATAATAATTAAATTGAATGTACCCACAGCCTTACTCCACGTATATGTCCAGACGTCTTAAAGCCTTATTGGAACACACAGTAAAAGGAAGCATTTTATGACGGACGTGTAATGTAAACGTCCAGTTATGGCACGACTACAACAAAGACCTTATTTCTTAAGGCTTGAAAATGAAACTTTACTACAGCAGTTAAACCGTAAAACGCAGCGAATATAGAAAAAGTAAATAACTTTGTCTTTTCCCACGTCGCATGTTAGTCCGGTTAATTAAAAAATAGAATATGCAATAGATTTACTTAGGCATATGATGTATTTTATAGTTTGAAAAAAAATATGCAACAAATACTAATACTAAATAACACCGTCACATCAAGTTCAGTATTTTTTTTCTAGTTTTCAAAGATCATGTCTATAACAAGCTATAATACCATAAAATATCATAATATTTTGTTTATAAACGATAATTTCGTGAGATATAATAGAGATACGCTCATATACTTTAAATAATCAAAATTTGAATACAACTAGCTAACAATTATTTATATAGCAAAGTTTGAAGCGGAACATGGAGTGGCAATAAAAGCCAATACCGCTGAGTTATTGTTGCCAAAAATATTCAACTAAAAGCTTTGAGACCTGTATTTCTGTAAATACAGCCGGGCCCGGTTGCTATACTGAAACAAAAAAAATCGAGGATAACCGAAGTCGGCTCACTACTTTTCATTAACCTAATGGAGTTATGTTTACGTTGTTGTATCCTTAATAATAGTAATTTTACTTGACCAAGTTTTCAAACAAAACACATTTTTGATTCACCAGATACTAAAACAACAACTAAAAAAAATCCACTCAAAACTTTATATATTTTTAATCACTATTATGCATATATATTTGTTTTGTTTGCATTTAATTGCAGAATTAGTGCTTGTTTGTTATAAACAATTTATTCAAAAATTAATATCAAGTACTATGTTTCGAAAATATAGTTAAAAAGAATGAGTAGAAGGCCAGTTTTAGAAATATCCGGTATCTTAATTACAATTCTCATTTTACCAATTACTTTTTTTTTCACGCTGTATCTCGCACACAGCAGGGTAGGCAGAGGGAACCTAGTGTTAAGACACTTCGTTCCGCCAATTTCCGGAGGCATTGCGTGTTGAGTGGCTCAACGCCGCGCTTTCCCCTCGACGCCAGAGCCAAGAAATAAAAATATAAATGTAAATAAATATTTCATCTCCTCGAGTGGGGATCGAACCCACAACCAGTCGATTTAGCCTTAGATTTTAATGAGGCCAGTCGAGGCACACTTTGTGTTTGTACTTGAAATAACATATTTACCTAAATATTTCATTAAAATTGTTTATATAGATTTGTTATTCAGATGGGACAAATGCATGCTATTTATCACATATGACTGTGAAAAGTAAATCTTACCTTAAGTATTTTTTTTTAAAACAGGAAAGCAAGTTATTGTTCCTTGTCCACTTACAAACGTCTTCTTGTACATACGCGGTTGGCTGGACAGCAAGGGTTTTAATTTTGGACTACGAAACACTATATTTATTTTTTATTATTTGTACAATAAAATATATAAAAGCATTTTACAATAACTTTATACAGCTTGTATAAAATTATTGTAAAATGCTTTTTAAGCAACTTTAACGTCACGAAGGCTGACGTGATGGTTTTATGCAAACTGTTATAACTTAATATGTTGAGACTAATGCTGTCTCGCAGTGGGCCTTAGGTACGTAAGCGATGCTTGTATGGTGTTGATTCGTTTCTCTTGGCTTTTCTTTAGAACAGATTTGAGTAATATCAAGGTTGTCAAGATTCCATTTACTTAGATAGCCTTCTGATGGCAAATATCCTAATGAAAAGATATTTTCATATGGTTTAATATAAAATTCATATTATGTTGCAAATTAAACTTTTATCACTGTTACCATTGAATCTCTAAAAGATATTGGATTATAATAATAATCAATAATCAGCTTCACACTGTATCCCGCACACAGCAGGGTAGGCAGAGGGAACCTAGTGAAAGACACTCCGTTCCTCACTTTCTGCCACACCAGAAATGGAAATATAGATTTAAGTAAATATTTCATCTCCTCGAGTGAGGATCGAACCCACAACCAGTCGGTTTTACAGTCACACCTCATGCCGCTGCGCCACGATTGGCCTCATTGGATTATTTACGGCCGAAAAGATAAAAAGTTCTAACCACTAGACACATCATGAGCCAAGGCATTATTAAATAAATATATATATTTTTTAAAGAGGAGAGAAAGAATTAATAAAAAAATAACGGAGAATTTGTTATAATTTTAGAACTGTTGAATATTAATAGCGAAGGTTTTGTTAATACCCTCATATCTACAAAAGCATAGTCATACAGTTAGATAATTAAATTTCAAATACGATTCACTGAATAGGGAATAATAAATAAGCTATTTTGTTGGTTTTAAGTGAATAATATTGTATTGTAAAATATATTTTTTCGTTTTACTATCATTGTTATAATAACTTTTACGAACTAAATTATTAATTAGCATAGTAGTATTTAATTCTGTATGAAATTGTATTTATTTCCCTTTATTTCCATATTTGAGAAGGTAAAATATATTCAAATAATTTTATTTAAACTTTTGATGCTTTTAAATTTTAAGGAATGTTTTTATTTTTAGAATAAGTCATGCTCGGTCCGTCAGTTAAAATATTCTTATACAATGAGAGTATTCACAGTATCGTAGTCCAATCAAGCTGTATACGAATATTTTTCATATCAGCACTTATAATGAGGCCGGTCGTGGCGCAGTGGCACAAAATGTGACTGTAAAACCTACTGGTTGTGAGTTCGATCCCCACTCGAGGAGATGAAATATTTACTTAAATTTATATTTCCATTTCTTCGCTCTGGTGTCGAGGCAAAGCGCGGCGTTGAGTTCTGCCACTTAACACGCAATGCCTCCAGAATTCGACAGAAAGTGGGGAACGGAGTTTCTATCACTAGGTTCCCTCTGCCTACCCTGCTGTGTGCGGGATACAGCGTGAAACTAAAATATATAAATATATATTTTACTTATAATATATAGTTAACATTTCATAGAGTCAACGCTAGGTACACACTAGTAAAACTCAATACTCCACAGTAAGCGACAAACAACAAAGTGACCATAACCAACAATTTTCAGATATACACAAAAAAAAATAAGGTAAAAAAAATAATTAAGTACTAACCTCTAATTAACAAAGTGACCATAAACAACAATTTTCAGATATACACAAAAAAAAAGGGTAAGAAAAAAAAAGATTTTAAGTACTACCCTCTAAACAAAGGAAGCATTGCGTTATATTCATTGCTGCTGGAAGCTATAATTACGACAATAACAGGTAACCCATTCACTTCATTTCTTATGCTCCTAAATCACGTTTTTGTTTGCTGATGACAGCCCTTTGTTTTGAAATCGCAATGGCCGGGTTACCTTCATGTTTAACAACTCATAGATTGTACAGATTGTGGACAAAGGGTTAAAATGTTTTAGGTTTTATTAATAAGATTCAATATAATATTTAATAGCTTTGAATATTTTATATGTGAGTGGATAATTTATTTTTTAAAGTTTTTAGCGACCCTTAAATACAGCTATTCTCATTACAGATATAAAAATATATGTAATTATTGTTTTACAATTTTTTTTGTTTTTATATTACTAGATAAATATAATTAATTAAAATTTAAAGATTAAACTATTTTTTTGGTAAACTGAAAATATGTTTAAATTATTTTAAATTTGTATTAATTTAAGAGACAGGATATCTTTAGTAAGGCCCCAGTAAACTACACCTAAATTACCTTGTACTAATATAGCTTTACGCTGTATCCCGCAGCTGTATAGCAGGGTAGGCAGAAGGAATCTAGTGTTAAGATACTGCGTTTCCCGATTTTCCAATACCGCGTTTTTCTTTAGTACCAGACCGAGAAAATGAAAATAGTAAATAACTACTGGCTCAGATTTTTTTTTCTGTCACAAACAGAGGAAGTTTCATTGTATCTATCAATAGCCGAAGATACATTAACATTTGACGCACGCTCGGAACGCCATAATAAAAGAAACCTAAACATAATACCAAATATACACCATTGATGCACTTAAATCCATACCTATATTATAAATTCGAAAGTAACTCTGTCTGTCTGTCTGTCTGTCTGTCTGTCTGTCTGTCTTTTACGCAATCAGGGCCAAACCGCTAATTCAATTGTGATAAAATACTCATATAGAGATATTTGAGGGTCTTCAGATGAACATAGGCTACTTTTTTTTCTTATATTTGTAATATTGTCGATATATACTAATATATTAAAATACTTTTTTAATTTGACAGGCAATTTATTCCGCCATGTTAATAACAACCGACCGTTGCTAAGCAACAGTTTGCAAAGTTTATTTGTTGTTATAAGCAAACGTCACCCAAAATGAGCTTGCTTAACGCATACATGGCGGGCGCCGACTCAACCTTATGAGATACATAAAAATAATGTTTTACAAAAATATTGTCCTTTAAATAATATTTAAAAAAGTCCGCGATACACATACCATGTTTATCTCTGAAGGTTGAGCAAAGTAACACAGTAACAACAAGTAACCATTTTAATTCTATTTACTTTATATTTATCGGATTTTTGTTGTATGTATTTTCTATAATATGATATTGATCCTTATGAAAATGAATATAATAGTCACTTTTAGCATTTCATCTAGATTGAAATTATAGTTTACTGTGTAACATTCTAATAAATAATTAAGGATCACTGATTCAAAATGTCCTAGCCTACGAGCGGCATAGTACGACCGACGCGAAAGGGCAGATGACTGACGGTTTTGTAAATTTTCATACATTTTCGAACTACTGTTAATTTTTATGTAATTATTTGATGTTTATAATTAATTTATACTTTTCTTTGGTTCTTCGCTTATTCGAGTATTAGATTAGTTAGATTTTCATAAATTTCTTGGTGTGGTGTAAGTTGCGGCTCCGCGCGGCATCGGCATAATATTATTTAAGTATTTATTATTTAAGGAAAGAATTGTTGGTTATTTCATTTCGGTTGGATGGTTATCTATACCGTTGTTATACACTTAATAAATTATAGTTTTAGTTTTTTGGGATTTTATTTGATATTGCTTTATTGCTCGCAGTTATTTCATATAGTATCTATGTACGCGTGCAAGGAAAACGTGTAAAAAGATTTTTCCCGTGTAAATCAGTAAAATCGATCACTGAAAATCGAATAAAAATCAGTTCAGTTATTCTGGACATTAGCTCGGGGAAATAGAAAGACAGATAGAGACAAAAAATATAATATTTTTTATTGTATTTAAGTATTATGTAAATAACCACATGCACTTGCAAAAAAGCACAACACATTTAATTTTAATTCTTTTAAATATTTATTTTACTTTGTTGATATTAATAATGTAGCTGGTTTTGTTTTTTTTTTTATTAATATTTTAATATGATTACGTTTACTTATAATTTTTTTCATTTAAATTAGATATTTTCAAAAACAATTTCAAATATATATCTAATAAGCATTCATATAGTTCAAGCAGGCGAAGCCGCGTCCGGGTCCGCTAGTAGTTTAATAAAAATATTTTGTTTATTTTTAATTCTATCAGCATTTATGGCCAGGCTAAGTATTTTCGCTCACTATTCCAGAAATTTATATATTTATTTCTTTGACCTTAAAGAAATATTGATCATTGGTGTTTTTCAATTTTGTCGTTACTCTACTCTTGAATGGCTACTTCACGAAATTATATTTATTTAGGTACTGCTGTTCTTAGATTTTGTAATATTTATTAAATTTAATAGAGATCCGTAGTTATAAAGATATAATATCAAAATTTCGGTTATTAATGAAATAGTTTAAGTTGGAACGATTCTATATTATTTGATTGAACAAGTTTAAGGGTCAGAACCAAAGTCAATTAATACTGGTTAAATAGGAAGTTGGATTATGTAATCTTCGATATTCGATTAATATTTTAATAAATATTAATAATTAATATTAAGTATGTGTGATCTTTCATTATATTTTAATTATGTTTATTAAAAAACGTTCTTTCTGTTATAAAAATATAGAGTATAATCCTATACAAGTTGTTACTTATAAGTAAAATAAATGTGAGATTGGTGATATATTAAGCTTAAAATTTTATTTGTTTAGTATTTTTTTTTACTTTAGTAGAACTTGGGAATCCAGTGTTAAGACACTCCGTTCCCTTTAAGGCACTTTCGTTTTCCGCCGGAAACAGGAGGCATTCCGTTCTGAATAGCGGAAATCAACGATGCGCTTTGCGTCATTACCATAATCGAACCCACAACCTGCCACTTTTACAGTCATATACTCGGCTGTTATTACTGGCCTGGTTTACTTATAAATAAAAAAAAAAAATATTAAATTAGCTTCACGCCGCACAAAGCAGGGTAGGCAGAGGGAACCTAGTGTTAAGACACTCCGTACCCCACTTTCTGCCGAATTTTGGAGGCATTGCGTGTTGAGTGGCAGAACTCAACGCCGCGCTTAACCTCGACACCAGAGCGAAGAAAATGGAAATATAAATTTAAGTAAATATTTCATCTCCTCGAGTGGGGATCGAACCCACAACCAGTCGGTTTTGCAGTCACACCTCGTGCCGCTGCGCCAAGACCGGCCTCATAAATAAACGCACACATAATTATAAAAAAGTTCGTTAAAACTTCAAAATAAACGCACATTTACAAGCCAAATAAGTTTAATTTTTAAATTAATAATATAAATATAATAAACTTATCCTTATCCACGATCAACAGCACAAAAGAGGATGCAAGCCAAACGATTCATTACTCGACACAGGTCGTTAGCATAATATGAAAGGCAATGAATAAAGTACTACCAAGGTAAAATATACTAAGCTATGAGCTAAATTCTGTTATATAAACATGGGTGCACATTTCAGGGTCAATGTTTAGGATGGTTTATTAATGTAAATGCATATTTGAATGCAGCAATTTCTAGTTCTTATTCTAGAATTTGTTCTAAAAGTTTTAAAATATCTATTTTTTTTAAACGAATTAAATGATATTATGGCAAATGCATTACTTACAATTATAAGGTTCCTTATAATTAGGTACTTTGTTAGATACAAGGGATTTCATTCTCTTCTCTTTCATAATATTTTAGTCGTATGTTATTCGTGAATTGTTTATGATTTGATCTAATTATCACTACTAAATATATCAGCCAAAGCTAAAAAAAAAAATATTTGAAATGTGATTGAATATTTAGATTAAATAGTTTATTCATTAATCTTTTATAATATAAGAATAAGATGATCTATTATGACCTAAAGCTACCTATGACCTCAATGGTTATGGAATATGGAAATATTCGATTTCAGTACGTTCGATGTCAAAAATACGTATATACATTCCCGACTATATTAGATGTAAAGAACGTTGATAGATAAATAAATTTGAGCTTTTAAACCTTAGTTCAATTTTGTCAGCCAGTTGAGGCGCAGGGGCACAAGGTGTGAAATCGATTGGTTGTGGGCTCGATCCCCATTCGAGGAAATAAAATATTTATGATTAAATTTATATTCTATTTCTTCGCTTTGCTGTTGAAGTAAAACGAGGCATTGAGTTCCGCTACTTAACACTCAATGCTTCCAGAATTCGGCGGAAAGTGGAGAACGGAGTGTTTTAACGCTAGGTTTCCTCTGCCTACCCTGCTGTGTGCAGCTGATTTAATTAATTTAATTTTTTTCTATATCTATTACAAAAAAATATTTTTTTTGTAGTTTAATATCTATGTTTCTGATATGACAATAATCAGCGTTTTATTGTTATATCAGAAATACAAACATAAAAATTATAAATAGATTATTACAATTTATAAAATAGATTTTTGTATAATTACTTCTATTACGACTAACTAATTAAAATATGGAAATTTTTATTAGTGTCTTAATAATACAGTCGAAATAAATACGACCAATATAAAATAAAACTTGTTTTCTACATCGACTAAAACAAATATTCTTCAATAACGTAAATTTACTTTTCGGTAAATTTGAAAGCGTTCTGTTTTAATTGCATCATAAATAAATGATTCTAATTGGTTAATTATCTTGTGAGATATTATCCTTTGTTTACTGTTCCGCAGGTAGAGTCATATATACATACATACATACATACATACATACATATCTACATAATTATGTTGGGCACATATTAGAGCTATCGAGGAGCATATGAGTGTGTAATAAATTCTAAGCTAATTACTAGCAAGTGTCAGAAGCAAAGCCATATCGCGTAAACAACTTTACGCCATAAGTCAGTTACAATTTCAGATAAACTTCTGCCTATTTCACTCGCCTAATGTAATGTTAAGATTCGATACCATCGCTTATCTTTTGTATTGATTTATGAGTGTATATAGTTTTTTTTTTGAGAGAGAAATTTTTTCACAATAATTCGTTTCCCCGAGTTGGATTCGAATCCACGATCATTGCGTTTACTGTTAGAAGATATATCACTGCCACGATAGCTTCATTTAAAAGTAATTTGCATAAAATAATTCGCTATATAACATTTATGGTTTTTGGATTCTGTGCTTAGGAACAGGGTACAACCATTTAGATTGTGCAGAAAAGACAATCACAATTATTTATAAAAAAAAATTAAGATATACGTAGAAAAGGAGAACAGGAGTGTCTTAATGTGAACGGAATAAATGTGAACACTAGCTTCTTAGGTTTTCTCTGCCTACATGATTCAGTGTAAAGTTGAAAAAAAAATGCTATATTAAATAAAAATTTGGATATTTAACCACACAATTGTGAACAAAACTACATACTCTTTGCTTTTCCAAGTAAAACAGGACTAATATTAACTGGCTTTTATGAAAAGCAAATCCGCCCCAGTTCCGAAGCTTTTATTTCAATTCAATAGGAGATTTTAATAAAGCACCTGAAAAAGCACCTCTTTCCAACGCAGAAAATGAGCTAAATGTATGTTTTTAATAAATACTGTAGGAACGTTTTGTGTACAATACATTTTTATGTTTCGAACTAAATTACAACCTTTTACTGTAGATTTATGTTTCTAAATTAAAATTCGAAAGAAGTTTGTTTTAGTTATTCTTTGTTCGTTTTAATGTATTCTTACATTTTACGATGTAAAATAGGTTGACCTCAGTAGGTCTGGCGTGATTTTTATTTAAAGCGACGCGACGGCTATCTGTTATAACTTAATCTGCTCTGAAGTATTTCTTTTTTTTAGTTTCACGCTATTCTCCGCATATAGCAGAGTAGCCAGAGGTAACCTGGGAACCTTTCGTTCCCCATTAACACAATACTGTTACTCACTTTTTGCCGATTTCTGAGTGGCGGAACTCAACGCTGCGAAGCATTTCTATTCGAATTATTTTAAATTTTCAAATATTATAACCAAATCTTTATATTTTATACAAATAATAATTAAATATCGACCCTAAGTCATAAAGGCATGCAAAATTAAATTTTCAAAAGACTTCACAGTATATTATTAATCTCTATAATTATTAATGAACCGTCTGTAACAATTGGCAAATATATACTTATTTGATTGTTACCAACCAACCAACTTTTAGAACTGTTTGTTGATAATTAGATTTATCAGTTTCCGCTGTATCACGCACACGGCAGTACGCGGACGGTAGGCAGAGGGAACCTAGGTATTAAAACACTCCGTTCTACATTTTTTTAATGATTTTGGAGGCACTGCGTGTTGAGTAGCAGAACTTAACGCCACGCTTTTGCCACGATAGAAAAGCGAAGAAATGAAAATATACATTTAAATAAATATTTCAGTTCCTCGAATGGGGATCGAACCCACAACCAGTCGCGTTTTTTTTATATGAGTTGTTAGGCGCCACAGACTTTTGTTGTCCAAGCCTTTTTTATTCTTGATTGTTTAAAGTTGTGGTTGTTATTTTCTTTTTAAAATGTGAAGTGAATATTTATATTTTGAATGGTCTGCGTTCTTTTTTGTCACTGTTGGTGATCGAGTTTTCTGCTCGTTGGTCATGTTTGACTTTAACAGCGTTTATTTACGGTATCGTACCTTATAAAAAAAAATTGACTTTAATATTTGAATTGACTTTAATAATAGTTTGAATTTTTATAATACAACAAAACACACAACTCTTGATTTTTATTAGATAGGAAAAATAAGTCGAGGAAAGTTTTGTATTGAAAGCAATTTGATTGCATTATAAGTACAAGTTTGGATTACAAAGTGATAAAAAGGAATAAAATAGTTGCAAACACTGGATTTTTTGTCAGATTTTTGGCTTGTGAATTATGGATCTAATTTCTAGTTTAATTTCTAGTTGGGTCTAATTTCGAGTACTTCGTATCGTAAGCCATATGTTGTGGTAGGAAGCGGTAGCGTTCCTTAAACAATTTTTAATTATATTAAAAATAAAAAACTAGACAAGCGCGAGTCTGGCTCGCCCACCGAGAGTTCCGTACTAAAATTGGAGGTCTCGGGCTCGTATGGCTTAGTGGTCAGAGCGCCTGGTCGGTTTCCGGGAGGCGGGGGTTCGAGTCCCGCTACGTTCAAATTTATATACGTTTTCTAAATAAGTATTTTTCTTTCCTAAGTGTGGAATAACACTTTAAAAATGTTTTACAAATGTTAAGTAAGTTCTCATAAAATCGTGTGTGTAATAGAAACTTAGCAACAATAATGTTATATCAAACAAAATGTCATACATATTTCAATACTTAGAGATTAATTAAAATAATTAATTAATTAGATAAATTAAACTTATTTATCTTAATCTTTTATCTTTAAATGCTACATTTATCATACAAATGTTGGCAAATAAAATTTAAAACGTTCACTTCTCTTTACAACATTTAAAGGAAGTTGTAAAAATAATTTCGAGATTTCATTACTAATTTACGATGTATTCAGACGTAGCAACCGTGGAAAACAGCAGAATGGACTGCCGAGATTGGATTGGGGCCGAGTCCAGCTTTATATTAAGGTAAACGTAGAAGCTACCTATTACGTACAGTTTTGTATGTCCTTTTAAACCTTTTTATGGAGATTTAAAACGTGTTTAAAATATTACCTTGTGGTCCGTCGTGGCGCAGTGGTACAAAGTGTGACTGTAAGGCCGACTGGTTGTGGGTTCGATCCCCACTCGAGGAGATGAAATATTTACTTAAATTAATATTTCCATTTTTCCGCTCTGGTGTCGAGGACAAGCGCGGTCTTATGTTATGCCACTCAACACGCAATACTTTCAGAATTCGGCAGAAAGTGGGGAACGGAGTGTCTTAACACTAGGTTGCCTCTGCCTACCCTGCAGTGTGCGGGATACAGCGTGAAGCTTATTTATTTGATTTAAAATATTACCGTCGTGGCGCAGTGGTACAAGCGTCTAAGTGGACTAAAACTACTAATAAATTTAATTTATATTCATCCACACCACAATTTTTGAATAAATTCTTACGATTTTTATTTTATTTCTGATTTTTCATTACTGTGTATTTTGTGGAGGAAACAGAAATTCAACAGTTCGCGTTGTTTCAGCCAGATCAGACAAATATGTTCACTACAAACATTGATTGAGTCTTGTATACGAAAATCTGACCTAGGTTTCCAGTGAGCAATGCTAAAAATATATACATTTAAGGCTTGCAAAAAAAAGGTTGTAATTTTCAAAATGACGGTAAAATAAGCCTACGGGTACAAATTCATCATAACAAGTTAAATAAAAACAAAAAGGTACAACATTAGATGGGCTCTATGATAAGAGTACTGTACATTCTACAGCAAGGGCACAGGTATATATATTATTCTAAATGTTAGAAATGACGTTTTAATTTTTTGATAAAACGTAAGCGCGGTAGGTTGTGGGTTCGATTCCCACTCGAGGAAATTTAAGTGTCGCAAAATGTGAAATAGAGTATCTTAACACTCACTAATTGCCCTCAGCCTACCCTGCTGCGTGCGTGAAACTAAAAAAGGTAATTAATTAAGGTAATTCTTAAGTGCATCAACCAGTCGTGGCGCAGCGGCACGAGGTGTGACTGTATAAAACGACTGGTTGTGGGTTCGATCCCCACTTGAGGAGATGAAATATTTACTTAAAGTTATATTTCCATTTCTTCGCTCTGGTGTCGAGGTTAAGCGCGGCGTTGAGTTCTGCCACTCAACACGCAATGCCTCCAGAATTCGGCAGAAAGTGGGGAACGGAATGTCTTAACACTAAGTTCCCTCTGCCTACCCTGCTGTGTGCGGGATACAGCGTGAAGCTAATTAAGATTTTTAGATTAAGTATCAACATGAAACGTAAAAAAAACATGTAACGAACTACAAAATAAATAAAAAACTATACGAAAACTCCCAAATGTTAAGAAAATCAAACTATTGAGTAAGTTCACTAGTAATTTGCTTTTGAATGTAACTCGCGGTAACCGTTTGATGTGGGAGTGACCGGGTTCTTGATTGCAGACATTTATCTTGTGGTCGGCAAATTAGCTGCGTAAGGTATCGGCTTTGACGTTAGAGGCCGTGTTGCTTGACGGGTCTCCATTAATCGATGCTGTAATATTCTATTGAATATTAACTAATATTAATGTTTTATAGGATTGTTATATTTATAGGATTGTTGTCCATCCAAAAATAAAAAATGAAAAACGTAAATTTATAGTCTTTCATAGAAAAAATAAAAACAAACTTGTAATTGTAGTTCATTTCATACAAATTGAGTACATATGTTAAGTTTGTCAACTTTTATAAGTTGTACTTCCTGAAAGCTTCGGTATCAATCAGCTTTTTTTTCAGTTTCACGCTGTATCCTGGGTCGGCAGAGGAAGATTATTATTATAGGCATTCTGGAGACACTGTGTGTTGCGGCGGAACTCAACGCCGCCGCAATGCTTAGTATACTTTTTTATAAAACATTGTATCCCTATTATGATTAAAGCGATATCCCAAGAAAAAAATGTACACTTTATTAAAACAATTAACTACAAAATGAAAAAAAAAACCCAAGTTTATTTTTAATACGGATTCCAAAGTCTTTTGGTCAGCGTGTCTTAATGAAGGCGGCGCGGAAGTGGTGCTCGTAAATACTGGCGCGTTTCGTTTTCCGTTTCCGCGCCGTTGCCGCCATTACTTCTGTTGCACGTCTTATTCAAATTACATACCCGCTTTATTCAGTGTAGGTACGGAACTATGTTGCGAGAAAATTGCCTACCGTAAGGTTATTAAATCATTTAATCTAATGTTTTACAGGTGTTTTTGTTTTTTGAAGCCAGTCGTCGCGTAGGGGTTATTTGTGGTTGTAAAGACGACGCTTGTGGGTTCGATTCCCATATGAGGAAATGAAATATTTAATATTTGCGCTATGGTGTCGATGCAAAGCGAGGCGTTGAGTTCCGCTACTCAACAAGCAATGCCTCCAGAATTCGGCTAAAAATGGAGGGAGTGGCCTTATCTATAAGCTTCTTCTGTCTGCCCAGGTCTTATGACAATCATGTATGAAACAAAATATCAATCAAATGCTCTCCACGTCTTCGGTGGCATATCTCAATCCGATGGTCCATAATTTCAATGTCTGAGTCATAATTGAGGTTTAATGTCGTCAATGTGCCGAATTACTTTATCCTTTAGCCCTTGAATTGTATTGGGCTTGTAAGTTGGTGCCACGTGCCGTATAGCGAACGACAATGGCTCTGTTATCTCACTTAGTGATGATGTTATTTGAATTTGATTTGACATCGTTGGACTTCTTTCTTTGACAATATTTAAAAGAAAAACATCAATTCAAAAATAAAAGTTTTTGAAAAACAATTAAAGATAGATAAAAGAGCTAAATACGATAATAATTCCTCATATTATGTCACAGAGTCATTGAAAATATGGAACATCGGATAGAGGTATGCCACCGAGCTCGTGGTGAATATTTGGCCGATATTTTGTTTTACACATAATTATCATAACTTCTTTTATGATAAATAATATTAAGCTAATTTCTGATTTTATTTTATTTTTTATTTTTTGACCATGAATTCAATTAAATAAAATTTTGCTTAGGATTGCATACGCATTCGAAATGCTTTGTGCAATAAATTCAAATGTGAGCATCAGAGAATGCTAAAGATAACTCAGCACTCTGTTGTTACAGAGTATGTAAGTCAGTTTAATTTGCTTAAAATGAACCAGTATGAGGACGACGTGTGACTGTAAACGCGACGGTTGTAGGTTCGATGTCCACTCGGGGAAAGAATTTTTTATTATTTATTATTAATACGTTTAAGATTTGGCGGAAAATGAGGAACGGAGTGTCTTAACACTAGGTTCTCTTTGCCTACCCTGCTATCATACAGTCTTATAATTTAATTGCTGTTCTCTACACTAATAATGTATGGAATGTTGTGTTTCCTAGATAATTATTTTTATTCTAATCATAAAGACTTAGAAATGTATAAATATTAAAAAATAAATTAAGTTAAATAAATCTACAATAAAAAATCTGAAACAACTAAGCTTTTGTACAAACTTTATTTATTCACACGGGTGTGAAGATCGTGTAAAAGTTAGCCAGGATTTTAAAACTTGAAAAGCTTAGAAACAAGTAACATAAAGCACTTACTTTTTTATATTTTTTATTTCTTTTTATTCATTGGGATAAACGAACAGTGCAGAACAAATTTTTTACAATATTTAATATGTGAATGAGAATCGTATAGCATTTAAATTTGGTTCAGTAATTTTTATAGCGCTTAAAGCGTCTGTTTGTTAAATGTAAATGGAATTTAATTGAATACTAGGTATGTTAGATGTTTTATTTATTCTCTTTGTATCTATGTACTATTGGCAAAAATTTTATTTACAAAAGCTATGTTACAACTTTTACGAAAGACCGAAAAAAAATATTGGAAACCTGATTGTTTCATAATATGTAATTATATTGTTAGACTCTTTTTTAACAAAGTTATATACTGCTTTATTATTAGAACAAAACATGTTATTATAAAAGAAAATATTCAGTTGCAATGTCTCTTATAAAGAACCATATATAAATATGTATATAAATATGAATAAAAATTGAGGCCAGTCGTGGCGCAGCGGCACGAAGTGTGACTGTAAAACCGACTGGTTGTGGGTTCGATCCCCACTCGAGGAGATGAAATATTTACTTAAATTTATATTTTCATTTCTTCGCTCTGGTGTCGAGGTTAAGCGCGGCGTTGAGTTCTGCCACTCAACAGGCAATGCCTCCAGAATTAGGCAGAAAGTGGGGAACGGAGTGTCTTAACACTAGGTTCCCTCTGTCTACCTTGTTGTGTGCGGGATACAGCGTGAAGCTGATATGAATAAAACATTTGTTTTAAAAATACTTTTAATAATAATTTTATGATTCAAACTAATGCCCACTGAAAGGTAACTTTAAAATATTTTTTTGATATACTTGTTTAAAAATAAACTTACCAAATAACTTTGTATCTGTTGTACTAAATTAAGGATTTTATTTTCTAAGAAAAAGTCAATAATAAATATAAGTAAAGAAGCTTATTATATAATTGACAAACTTACAATATGTATACAATAAAAATAATATTAGCAAAAAGTGAAAAATATTTCATAACGTTTCAGGAAATCGTTGAAACACTTACATTTAACGGCATATAAAGTTTCCGTCGTGTTTAAAATGCATGTCGTGCAATGTGACTTATAGCACTAACTCGCGCTGCTACTCCCATCTTGTCTTTTATTTGAAATTTTATGTTTTAAAGGATTGTTTTTAGGCTTTAAATATATTTTTATGAATATGATGAAATGTTTGAGATGTTGTTCAATTTTCATAATTAATATGTTAAATTAATATACTTATTGTTATGTATTTCAGGGGTATGGAGAAAAATAATAAAAATAGAGAAAATGATCGGATGATTTTAGTTTATATGTAAAATTTGTGTCGAGGCAAAGTGCGGCGTTGAGTTCCGCCACTCAACACACAATGCGCCCAGAACTTGGCGAAAAGTGGGGAACGGAGTGTCTTAACACTAAGTTCCCTCTGCCTACCCTGCTGTGTGCAGGATACAGCGTGAAGCTGATTTTTTATAAAATATCGCTCTATAGACACAACAGTTTAGAGATAGAGATGTTGTTTATACTAATCGAACTTTCAACACGTTAAGGCCAGTTGCAGCAAGCATGTGACTGTAACGTGACTGCTGTAGGTTCTATCCCCACAATTTTTGGATTCCCACTCGGCGGAATTTATTATTAGCAAATCAGCAACTGAATTTCGCCACAAAAGAAGCAGTGCCTCGAAAGTTCAGTGTTCAGTGGGAACAGAGTGTCTTAGCACTAGATCACTTCTGCTTACCCTGGTATATGCGGGATACAGCGTGAAATTGAAAAAAAAAACCCGTTCAACAGCTATTGCCTTAACTTCTTCATTAAAAAATAACATTAAATTACAGTTAAAAATAATATAACACACTATAATAGTCGTAGTTCGTAAATAAAGGCATATATTCGAATAATGCGCGCTTAACCTTAGTTTGTAGTGAATGAATTCACTTTGTTTAGAGCAAATGAAACGAACTTCCTCCGGCAGATTGCAGCGCTCGTACGAGTATTTATGTGAGGCTTTGGCTTTTACGGGCAACTCGCGCATTGTGTTCTCACCTTTGTTTCTATTATAAAAATACAATAGATGTTTCTTTCGCGTTTAAGTCGATGCATCATTTTTTTGTTGACACAAAAAGGAATGTATTAGAAATTTAAAGTAGGTCACAAACTGTGTGTACATATGTACGCTGTATCTATATCTTTCGTCACTCATTCCATTGTAACCTAGTGTTAAGACACTCCGTTCCCCACTTTCTGCTGAATTCTGGAGGCATGGCGTGTTAAGTGGCTGAACTCAACGCCGCGCTTAGCCTCGACACCAGAGCGAAGAAATGGAAATATAAATTTAAGTAAATAATCTTCTCCAGTGGGGATCGAACCCACAACCAGTCGGTTTTACAGTCACACTTTGTGTCGCTGCGCTACGACTGGCCTCCAGCATATATTCCAGGTAAAAGGCAATGTCCATTTTTAGCGTATCAGCTTTGTCGATGTCAATTTTCATTAAAAGCCGTTTAACAATTAATTGAGTGATTTAATTAGTACTATGGAAAGATACGAACAATTACCAGTTGAAAAGTACCAAAATAAGATAGGTTTACACGAGTGGGCAATATACAAATTATTTAATTATTTTATTTATTAAAAAATATATCGTATAATAGTTAGCGAAATGTGAATATTATAGATAGTCTCGGATATACAGAAGTCAGTTTAGATGACTAAATCTACAGAATGGCAGGTTACAGGATGTCACGGCGAGAATGAGAAGAACGTGCTGCGGTGGTTTG
Organism: Heliconius erato x Heliconius himera; assembly: GCA_013421005.1. Taxonomy (NCBI): domain Eukaryota; kingdom Metazoa; phylum Arthropoda; class Insecta; order Lepidoptera; family Nymphalidae; genus Heliconius; species Heliconius erato x Heliconius himera. The sequence goes on along the minus strand of JAATLQ010036349.1, from coordinate 121,485 downwards.
GGCACACCGAGAGAATGAATGACGAAAGATAAAATATAGATAAATGGCAAAAATTTACTGGTTTGTAAAGTCGGTTTACGGACGGTAATTTTACGTAAAGTATCTCTCACACAGCAGGGTAGGCAAGAGGGAACCTAGTGTTAATACATACCATTGTTCACCATTTTCCGCCGAGTTCTGGAGACATTGCGTGTTGAGTGGTGGAACTCGACGCCGTGCTTCGCCTCGACACCAGAACGAAGAAATGAAAATATAAATGTAAATAAATATTTCATTTCCTCGAGTGGGGATCGAACCCACAGTCAATCGATTTTACAGTCACACTTTGTGTCTCTGCGCCACTACTGGCCTCTACGTTTAAGTATTTTTACGTTATAACGTAATAAGAAATTATCGATGAAAATATATTTATGAATTAAATAGAATTATTATCATTGACTTATGATACTAAGAATTTTGAATTAAGGATTAATAGGAGTTAATTGAATTTTACAATTTTGACTGTTAATTCAAATATTTTTTTTACTAATAATTATAATAATTTAATTATTAAGATTAGTTACAAGTAAAAAAGTATGGATAGAGGTCACAAGCCGAACGCTTAGTCCTTAGTTGCTTAGTTTCTCTATCGTTTGTTCCGCGCTCTCGCTTGCACGCTTGTCTGAGGTGGAACGTGACAATGAGTTACGCTTTTTAGCACGGGCTGCCGGCGTTCTCCGATTTATAGATAGATCGTTAAATATTTATTTACAAAACGTATAAAAATTTTAACGTAGTCACCGACCAGGTCGGTTTCCAGGAGGCGCGGGTTCGAATCCCGCTTTTCTAAATAAGTATTTTTCTTCCCTAAGTGTGGATTAACACTTTAAAAATGTTTAAAATTGATAAATCGTTATCACGTTAAAAATATTTATGATAGAATTCCTCCTCCTTCCAGCCTCCAGCCTCCGGAAGGCTTTGGTTACTTCGCTACCAATAACGCTGGCCTCCACTATCCAAGTCTCTAACTCTCTGAGAGTTATTGTTTTATATCTAGTTTTTATATGTACGTAATATACGTACACATAAAAACTAAATTTAAAATTGTCGCACTTTGGCCTCCGGCTAAGCTCACATGAATTTATTTTTGCAATATCAAAAGTTTTTCTATAAAACTATTTGTTATTTGAATAAAAATATTCATCTAATCCGTTTTCATTTCACAACTGTCGATTTATCTTTGACTTTTGTATTAGTTTTTTGGCAACTGTAAAAATGCAGAAAATGCGCTATAAATAAACGCTGTTAACTTGGAGGCCGTCGCGGCACAACGAAACATCTCTGTGAAAACGTCGTTACGAGTTCGGTTCCTATACATGGAATTTTAGAGAATGAATTTTCATCTTGAATTGATAACAGGACGCAATCGTAGTTAATATTATTTCATAATAGTTCATGGATATACTACAAAACTTTTTATTGCAATTTATACAGTAATTATATAAATAACCAAAATTATTTACAGAGCTGATGTTAGCTGTGCCACAGCAGCGTCCCCTTTTTTGTATGATGTACGATAGTAATTTATAAAGTAAAATAGTATTGAATGTCGTGGATATGGATTAATCGCATAATTCAAAGAATTTTTCTTATTAATATATATGTACATAGTTGTATAGTCTGCGATACAAGGCCAATTTATCGTCAACAAGATAAATGTTTTCAATTAGCTGGTTGTTCCACGACCTTTTTGTCCTTCCCATCGTGTCGTATGCTTGACAACGAATTACTCACACATTAGTTTAATCCGGTTAATAGTTTTTAAGCAAAAAATACAATCAGCCATTTTTATCCAATAGGTATAGAACTTATTCCATCTTTTCAAAAGTAAGAGGCTCTATATTCGACATCTATATTTATTTCTATGTTCCTTCTATTTCTTTGGCGTTTGTGACCTGATTTTAAATATATTAATTAATTTAAAATACCTTACTTTTCTATTGCTCCCATTGCTATCACGTCAGGCCTTTATGATTTTCATTTTCTCGTTCTGGTATTGGGAAAAAGCGTTGCTTTTCTCAAGAAATCGGCGAAAAGGGGGAACAGAAGTGTCTCAATGGGAACAGTGTTAACACTAGGCTAAAAAAAGCAAAAGTCTAATGGAACGATAAAAAACAACTTTTCCGGCATAATAGTATTTGGACAGGTCATTTTGGAAAGTAATCACATTTTCTGGTAAAACGTAAGATGTGATGTGATTTGTATGTTATGTAAATATTAATGAATGAATTAGATGACAATGTAGCTATTACTTGGAGTGCCGATAAAGATGCTAAAACTAATAAAAATAACTTTATTTTTTAACATACTTCAAAAAAAGGAGGAGCCTAACACTTATTGCAAAATTAAATATTTAATATTTCCGTTTTTTAGTTCTGGTGTCCGCCACTCAAAATGCCTACAGAATTCAGCGGAAAATGGGGAGCGCAGTGTCTTAACGCTCATGACGTAATGGGTCTGTCTCCACACTCGAGGGTATGGATTAATATACGACAAAGCGCAGCGTTGAGTTCTGCCACCTGCGATGTATTATTTTCAGGTGAAAAGCGGAGAATGGAGTGACTTGATACTAAATTCTTTTTATTTACTTTAAAGGTAAAAAAATACTTTAAATATGCTATAACGTAGTCTTTCCAGTTGAAGCACTATAATAATTGTAATTTAAATTGAACAGAAACACAATATCAGAAACTTACTGAAATAACAGTTCAAACTAACTTTGACCAAACTATGGAAAATTTAACGGCAGACTTGTGTTTAGTCTAATTATGTTTCCGCCTCCATTGCTTTGTTGTATTTTAGTATAATCATCATACTAGTGTCGTTTACAATAGCTTCTTCTAATTTTTTTTTAGATATTAACTTTTTTTGGGCCAGAGTTTGATTGTTGTAAGCGTGAAGGTTATGGTAAATTATGTGGCGTTGAGTTTCGCCAAACATCTCATGTCGCCAAATAGCAATCTCTTCAATCCATGCAGAAAGTGGAGAATTTAGACACTCTCTAAACATTTGGTTATCTCAGCTCGTCTTCCACTATGTACTAAAAAAGTAAAGTTGAAAAAAGACTTTCAAAATGTTTTAGCCGAAATCCTATTTCCTTTAATTCTCAAAAAAATAGCAAAATGTACCTCTTTCTAAATTGTAATGAGTGATTTACCGATTTTCAACAGCTGCGCCTTACTTTCCATGCGAAATGAATGTTTAATCTATTAATTTTCTTTGTTTCATATTTTTGCTCCTGAAATAATTTTTCTGTTCTCGATATTAATAGTGATTAAAATATGTTTTTCTAATTTATGATTTGTTTTTTTTTTAATGGAAACATTGATATTTCATATTTTGTTAATGCGATATAATACGCTAAGTATAGCTAATGAGATATGCTTGTAATAAATGAAAATGAATCTTATATTATATTTTCTTATATTTTTCTTTCTGTCACCTAAATAAAGAATAACCATAAAAGCGTTTCTTCTGTTTTTCTAGGCAAAAAAGCCAACTACTAAAACTAAACTAAATTTAATATACAAGTGTATATTAAATAGTTTAGTCCGCGAGGTCTAAGCCTAGCTTTACTTTAGTATGAGTGCTCATAATATGAAGATTAATGGCACTTGTGGTTGATAGCGCACCTGTAGCTCCTCTGATGCTGCACAGGGTAGTGGACAGCAGTGATCACTTACCATCAGTATTCATTCCTCAGTCTCACGACACACTCCGCAGCCGTAAGAGGCGGCGAGGTTAGCCCTATCTCACGGCACGACAGCGCCTCGGTGCGACTGGGCCCAACGGTCGAAATTCCTCCTGATTAGCATACGCAGGGCATTCCCCTGCGATCGCCACCTCTTCACGAGTGTTGATCAAAGCTCGTACTTTTTCTTCAAGTCCATACGAAAAAAAATCTTACCACCAGATGAACCGTATGCTCGTGTGCCTTGTCTGTTTCCAAAAAAAAAAGATAATCACCAATAGCACCAGCACCAGTAGAATCATTATTTTTTTAACTTCCGAAAATAAAGATATTATTTCCATTTATATATTATAAATGGAAATTCCTTAAATTGTGAACACTAAACTAAATGCATTTATCCTTCTTGATGACCTTTAACGTTATTTAATTATTTTTAGCCATTTTATTTAAAGATGGTGAATTGTATATAGAGCGAAAATATCTGCATTCCTTAAGGTGATAATTATATTTGCTTGTAATTATTATTTTTTAAAACTTTATATATTTTATTTTTTTTGAGGCCATTCGTGGCGCAGGGGCATAAAGTGTGACTGTAAAACCGACTGGTTGTGGGTTCGATCACTCACTCGAACAGATGAAATATTTACTTAAATTTATATTTCTATTTCATCGCTCTGGTGTCGAGGACAAGCGCGGCGTTGAGTTCTGCCACTCAACATGCAATGCCTCCAGAGTTCGGCAGAAAGTGGGGAAGGAAAGATTATGTGCAATATCCGGTGTAGAAATTGATTATATTTTTTGTTTGTATTTTTATTGATGTCTAATTATTATTTTTAAGAAAAACAAACCTGGCTCTACTTTTCTGATCACTCCCAAAAATGCGAGCTGTACATATATAATATTCTTTATTGTACTAAAATATACATAAGAAGACAACAATAAAACATTTAGTTCACAAAGGTGTACTGGTAAAAGAAAACAACAATAAAACATTTAGTTCACAAAGGTGGCGAAGGTATGTACATATACTCGTATATAAAAAGTCAAATTAATGATTATTTTTGAGTTGAATCTTTTATTGTTTATATATGGCCTCTGTGAAATTTCATATAATTCTTCACATTTTTCCTAAACAGTACGTGTTGAGTTCTGAAACAAGACGAAACAGGAAAAAAATATATGAACATTATCCCGATTGGAATTCGAACCTATATTTATCAAGTAGCGTTCTTATTTCAAAATTATATTTAAAAGTAAATACTATTTAAAATTCAGTTATATTGATAAAATACAAAATGTAACAATAAATAAAGCTATTTAAAAAAATAAATTTATTTGATTTATTTTTTTAAATGAAGTTATTATTTCGTAAAGTATTAATTAAGTATACTTAAGCTGTCTATTGAACATATATATTGAAGTAATTTAATTAACAAACATAAGGCGGGGTAATTACATTAATAGCTTAAAAAGAGTGTTTACTAAAGTTTTAATTGGTAAAGTGATGTAATTACCATTTAGTATAGAAATCTTTATTTGAAACGAAAGTTTACTTTATTTATTGTTAGAAAAAATAGAATATTATGAATGGAACATCGTCACTTGTTTAAGCAAAACGTAGCGATATATTCCACTAGTCTTCGGTGAGTAGTCACTAGAATTCGGTGGAAAGTGGGTAACGGAAATGTCTTAATGGGAACGGAGGGTCTTAACAACTCACAGAACAAGATCACAGATTCCTTCTGCCTACCCTGCTTTGTGCGAGATACAGCGTGAATATGAAAAAAAAATCACTTGTTTACATTAAGTTTGCCATCGAAGTTTAAATTTTAAAGTTTTTTCTTTTCTCAACTCGGTTATACTAAATATAGAGTTCAAGTCTACTCTACCTACTTTATCTCAAATATAACGGAACAATAAAAACGGAGTGATATATAACTAGACTCTAAGTAAATATAGTCACGTAAATGTATAATAATTTGCAACATGACTGTTTGACATGAATTTTATGACTTCATTGAACTCTACATAAATATTTTAACTTTGAAATACACCATAGGTTTAGTTTTTTGGTTGATAAACTTAAAATAATAATAATCTAGATGGGTCCTATTTTGGGTAACATTAACCACAGTAAAATGTCCATCCAAAATTTCTTACATATCTTGTTACCAAAACAAGGAAATGAAATTCAAATATTTCCTCAGTTGGAATCAAACCCACAACGAACGCGGTTACAGTCAGACGTTGCGCCACTGCCACATTTTTCATATTTAATAAAACAATTAAATAGATATTGCAAATTCTATTTTCCAAAGGGTTTTAAATATGTAGCTGGAGTAAACAATTTTTTTTCATTTGATGCCCAAAAATTTTCTTGTAAAGCTCTAATATCAATAACATACTTTCTATTAAATTAGAAGTAATATAGCATTTCAGTATACTATGAGTGCTCTAATATTGCAGGTAAACTAACTGCAATCTGCTTTTAAGTAATCAGACCATGCGGGCCGCTTCCAGGCCCGGACGAGGTAATCTCGACCAATACTACTAAGTGAACAAAATGTTACTTCTATTTGGAATTCAATAAATTGCTGTACTAAGCTTTAAAATATTGGCGAATTTAGAGTTGTTGTTCACAAGCGCAACGATGTTTTGCTGTATTTGGTATATTTATGATATTTCATAAATATAAATAAATAAAATATTTAAGGAAAATTATGTAAAAAATTGGTACTTTTCATAAAATGGTAGTAAGCCTAATACGAAAAAATGTTAGTAGTTCGTTCGAGTTTTACACAACCATTGCTTTTAGTGTCGCACAGTTGTGCCCCTGTATCACGACCGACTCAACCGAACCTGGCACTTCAGGGCGTCTCTGATTGGGGCGATGCCAATCTTGTCAGGTTTACCGCTACCAAAATTCAGGCGTGTTTATTCTCTGCAAAACGGAGCCTCTTCGGTCTTGCTCCAACTTTTCGAGATATACACGTGCCGATAGCTGACCATCTAGAGCTTCTTGGCTTCTTGGCTACCTGACGTTAGATTTGAACTTTGGACATTATATTGAGTCTTTGGCTACAACTGCAGCTAAAAAACTAGGTGTCCTCTCAAAAATTAGGTGTTATTTCACTCCGGGACAGCTTCTTCAACTATATCAAGCTCAAGTATGACCGTGTATGGAGTACTGCTGCCACCTTTGGGATGGATCTGCTAAATATCAGTAAATACCTTAGACTCGATTGAAAATCGTGCCAAAAAGTTCATTGGCAACACAGCGATTGTTGAGGCAAAGCTGCAAAGCCTTGAGCATTGACAAAAAGTAGCTTGCTTATCGGTATTCTTTAGGATACATTTCGAAGAGAGTGCAGCAGCATGGCATGACTTAGTACCCTCTTCTGCTGTCCATCTACGGGACACTAGACGTAGGTTAGGATTTCACCCATAAGTCGTCGATATACCTCCTTTTCGTACGCAGCGCTTCGCCTCAACTTTCTTAATGCAATAATATAAGTGATAAGTGTAATTTAGAACTTTTCAAGGCAAGAGTCTCAACTACTATTATCTTTAGTATCATTAGAAAAGGGTATTGATTATGATTTAAGATGTAATATTTAAAAAAAAAAGTAAAAAAATAAATCAGCTTCACGCTGTATCCCGCACGCAGCAGGGTAGGCACGGGGATTTAATGTTAAACACTCCATTACCCGCTTTCAGACGAATTCTGGAGGCATTGCGTGTTGAGTGGCGGAACTCAACGCTGCGTTAGGCCTTGACACTAGAGCGAATAAATGAGAATATACATTTAAATAAATATTTCATTCTCGATTGGGGATCGAACACACAACCAGTCAGTTTACTGTCACACGTTGTGCCCCTGCGCCACGAATGAGTTTTTATAAATAAATAAAAATATTTATTTAGGTATACATGGAACTTGTTTATTTTGATAATACTTATTAATACTGTAGGACGGCCACAGCATATTGGTTCTGGGAGGACACGTTCGGACGTGATGAACAGCTTATGCCTTGGCAACACCGCTTGATTGGGTATCCTTAGATACGTGTGTAAACAAGACACAGCTTAATTCTAGATATATTACTATTACTTAAATGAAATATTGTACATATGTATATAGAGTAAAATTTAATACCTTTTGCAGTTTATCTTGAATATTAGATAAAATAATTTACATTTGCAATGTTTCTTTCCGGCCGATTTCCGGTTTTTTCTTTTGAGGCCGGTCGTGGCGCAGCGGCACGAAATGTGACTGTAAAACCGACTGGTTGTGGGTTCGACTCCCACTCAAGAAGATGAAATATTTACTTAAATTTATATTTCCATTTCATCACTCTGGTGTCGAGGTTAAGCGCGGCGTTGAGTTCTGCCACTCAACACGCGGTGCCTCCAGAATTCGACAGAAAGTGGGGAACGGAGTGTCTTAACACTAGGTTCCCTCTGCCTACCGTGCTGTGTGCGGGATACAGCGTGAAGCTGGTTTATATTTTATTTTTTACATATTTATTTCTAGTTAATTGTACAATTTTAAGCAAATATATCTTAATACAATTTTTGAATTTTAATCACATGAAATCCATAGTTTTTCTTTTCAGAGCGAGAAAATAAAAATAATTCATTTTACAAAATGAAGATCGAACCCACACCAACCGCTTGTACTAAAACGCTGCTCTTCTGCACCAAGATGGTTAATTGTTTATTTATTTTAAAAACATTGGTAGCAGGTAAACATTTTGGACGCTAGCGTATATTTGTAGAATAATTCCTGTGAGAGGGACGTCGACACCTGACACCGCTTTCCATTAACAGTTAGTGGGCGAGAGTATCGGATTTCTATCTCTATTACATTTTCATGGAAGATGTTTGCGTAATGGCATTTTAAGGCGATGTTAGTAGTATAATGTCGGACTAATTTAATAAATATGTTTACATTTTTATTATTATTATTCTGTAATAGAGAATAATAGAGGAGACTCGTGGCCCAAGGGCACAGGTATGTGACTGTAAACGCGACTGCTTGTGGGTTCGATCTCTAATCGAGGAAATGAAATAAGAAAAAAGAAATTTATATTTTCATTTCATCGCTCTGGTGTCGAGGCAAACGCGGTGTTGTATTCCGCCACTCAACACGCAATGCCTCCAAAGTTCAGCGGAAAATGGGCAACGGAGTGTTTAAACACTATCTTACCTTCGCCCCTGCTGTGTACGGGATACAGTGAAGCTGATTTATTCTGTATTACTTATTCACTGTGAACCGTTTTCGAAACTATTCATAGCTTAGTACAATATACAGAAAAAAATATCGCTACTTTTTAGAAGCCTACATTTCTAAAAGTATTCTCTAACTCAGTCTACGAAGTGATTCAAATTACAATTCTCCTTTTTAATTCGTCCCATCCAGTCCGGTCGCACACATAGCAGCTATCACGTACGTAAGTTCCATACAGTGTTTGCTGGCTACTTTATTAGTCTCCTCATTGCATTTCTCTGCACTAAACATTCCTTTGAAGGAATCCAAATTCTTTGTGGCAGTATCGAAAGTTTAATTAAACTAATGGAATTCTTTACTTTACAATTTGACTGTGTTGGTCAAGTCCAAAATTAACTTTATCTTTTAAATTAAGGCTCTATATGGCGAGCATTAGCTTTCTATTTCCAGTTCTCACAAAGGCGCGTTTTTATTTTTATTTTTGGCAATTTTCGGAAAATAAATTAAGGCTTATAAAGCCGTCGTGGCGCAGTGCCAGAAGCGTTTGACTGTAAACGCGACGGTTGTGGGTTCGATCCCCATTCGCTAAATGATTTATTTTTTATTAATATTCTCAGCTTCGCGCTGTATCATTTGATTTCTTCGCTATTGGCCTTGTTTCCACAAGGCAAAGCGCGGCGTTGAGTTCCGTCACTCAACAAGCAATGCCTGAAAAAAATGGCGGAATGTAGGAAACGAAGTGTCTTAACACTAGGTTCCCTCTACCTGCCCTGCTATATACGGGATACAATGTGAAGCTGAAAAAATGTATTAAGGCCTAAGCTTAAGCCGTAACCGTAGTGTGTATGCTTAAATTGGTGATACTTCTAGTAGACGTAGGGCTGCTGTTGTAATTTTTAGGTCGACTATAATATATATATTTTTTTGTTTTATTCACAGATGAGAAAAATATTTAAAAATATATATTATAAAAGAATGTTTAATATAAGAACAAAATGTTCTTAGCAATATATTTTTCCTTTAATTGGATAAATCCTCTGAAAGGCGACTCTACGATAAAATCTTTTTTCTTTTGGTAACGATATCTGGAATAATTAAATATGCGGAAAGAAGCTTACCTGGCATTTGTAGCTGTTGGTTACTTCTGGCTTATGGATTTAGATTTTTTTTTATAAAAGTAAAATTTATACTAATACCCGAATCTTTCCCTTGGTTTAATTATTTCAATAGATTTCTATTTTAATACAAAAAAACAACTTAAGTAATATAAAATAAGTCATTTGTTTTATTAAATTCCTAATTTTGTTTTTTAAGCCTGTTACGTATGCATTATATAATCTGAGTTTGTTTACGCCTCAAGGCGATGCGGCACTTGCAAATTTTATACGTTCCGCACCGCAAATCCAAATTACATAAATTGCAACGATAACGTTGTTAAGTATATTTTATTAGATCTAATATAATAAATAATATAATTTTTAAATACACCAGCTTCACGCTGTATCTCGCACGCAGCAGGATAGGCAGAGGGAACTTAGTGTTAAGACACTTCGTTCTCCATTTTTCGCTGAATTCAAAAAGCATTGCGTGTTGAGTGGTGAAACTCAACGCCACGCTTTGCCTCGACACCAGAGCGAAGAGACGAAAATATTAATTATTATTAATTATTTATTTCATTGATGGAGAGAATCGAACCTACAACCTATCATGTTTGCAGTCATACGTTTGTACAGCTGAGCTGTATGTTAATTAACTGAGATAAGATGCATTGATATCTTGGGCTGTGGTTGTGTAATAGATACATACTAACCTTCCTTTTCTTCCCCCGTACAAATCTCCTTCATGTACTCTCCATTCAATGTGTCATTGGCAAAGTGATTTGAGGTTAAGTAACGCTCGAAGCGACCTAAAGAACCTAAACTAAACTGAACTAAAGTAAGAGGTACTAAACTACTACCGATTGGAAAATTAGAAATGTAATATGCTTTTAGCTATTATATTTAAAATACATTATTCTTGATTAATTTTCTTCTTCAATTTAAATATAACCGGTCTGCACCTTAGGGAGATTAATTTACTCATATTCGGATACATCTCTGCTGATTTATTTCATTTTAAGTCCCTTACATAGAGTAGCCTCTATTATATTGTAGCGCAAGAAAATGAAATATTTAATATTTTTATTTCTTCGCTGTGGCATCTAGGTAAAGCGCAGCAGTGAGTTTCACCACCAACACGCAATACCTTCAGAATTCGGCGGAAAGTGGAGAGCAGGTGTTGGTGGTGGTTATTATGCTCTCTCTGCCTACAACGCTACATGCGAGATACAGCGTCAATTTGAAAAAAAAAAGAAGAAAACGTTTACGAAGCTAGTAGTGTTTAATTACTAATAACATAATTGATATTTTTGCCATTTATTTTAAAATGTATTTTGCTTATAAAATATTATTTCTGTGATTAACGTCTACCATAAGTCACAAAAAATTAATACCTTAAAACAAAATTTGATGCAGATGTTAGCATCTGCTAACATCTGCATCAAAATTTCTGCTGTTGGTATAAAAGCGATGAAAGAAGATCTATTTAGATAGATCTTCTTTCATCGCTTTTATACTTATTCAAAGTTATTTAGAAATTTACCGTAGGTCGCACAATTTAAAAAAAAACTCGCAATATGAAAAAAATAAAACTTATTTACATACAATAAAAAATACTCAAGTGTTATGCTTTAAAGAAATATGTCCACTACACTGTTTAATCAAAAAAACATTTATTTATGTTTTGGTAAATACAAGAACATTAAGGATAAGTGAAAATTTAGTAGTGTGATAATAATATTTACGTCATAGTGCTTATCATTAGGGCTCAAAATTAGGTTCGTGTTATCCAAAATAGAACTAAATTAACATTTACTGATATAAATTGCACTGTTGCCCTGACGCGGGCCTTTTATCGCAGAACATTTAACTTCAAGCTTTATTTTTACGAGGTCAACGGGGAATTCGTAGAAATATTTTAATTAAAATATTATACATTTGAATCAAGGTCACGATATTGAATTTCCTGTTTAAATGAATTTGTTGTTTTATCTCATAATGTGAAAAATAAATAAAATAAGGGCACATTTTTTTTTAATATTAAATTATATAATTTGACAAGGAAGGATATGCGTTAAAAAAGATTCTTTTATTTTTTCTTTTTTAATAAAATAAAATTTTAATGAAGAAAGAAAAATAATGATTCTTGTGAGGCTTATAACATCAAATAGTTTATAATTCCATAGTAACTCTTTCTGTGTACGTCTAATAAGGAGACGGAAATTTTCTAGAAATAGCCATCGAGCTTTTTGCACTTATTAAAACTAAATTTAAGTCTTTCTATTATATCTCTCTCTATTTTATATTAGTTCTGCGACTTTAATACGCGTCTCCCCTCAAAAACCCCTCAAAAAGTAGGAAATGGAGTGTCTTAATACTAGGTTGCCTTTGGCTAAATGTGTGAAGTCAAATTGAAATACTTATTATATCAGTAATGCAATGTACCGTTACAAGAATATAGAACTATCGAGAATAATATCATATTTAAACTTGATTTATTTCCTATACAAAACATATGTATCTATGTCTTAAAACGCTTGTATAATATAGGATCGGGGCAAAAGTATTTTCGTATTGTTCATATAAAGGAAATATTTTTTTAAGTATAGTTTTTTATTTATTTACTAGAGGGCCTGCGCGGCTTCGCCCGCTTATTAGGGGTGAATTCTAAAAAACCACGAAACACGTGTTCAATAAAATATTTTTAACAGACTGAATTAAAATTTTTATAAAAATCGGTGCCGATTTAAAAAAAAATCCATACAAACTTTCAACCCCTATTTTATCCCTTTAGGGTTAAAATTTTTAAAAATCCCTTCTTAGTGGATGTCCAGAATATGAAAATAGACATCTGCCCAAATTTCACGTTTCTACCATCAGCGCTTACGGCTCTGCGTGCGTCTTACCTCAGTCAGTCAGCACAAGTCCTTTTATATATATAGATAATATGTATGTGTAGTTTTGATCGATGACACTAAAATTTCCAGACTTGAAACACTTTAACCACATATGTGCTACTCTTATTTATACCGCATTAGGTCCGTAAACCGCACAAATTTTATTCGCGGCGTTCGTCCCATCTTCATCTTTTTTATAATAAAATTTTAAAGTGTAACGAATTTCTTTGTTACATACGTTTATTTTGCTTGCTTAAAAAACAATTGAAAAATGGCGGGAACTAGTTTTTTTTATTTATTGCATCTTCAGAATGTCTACCATTTAATGGTATTAAAACCAGCCATTTACATTCAGTACAGCCAAAGAGGTTTGATTACTAATAATACATTAAAAATAGGAAAATACGTTTGCCTATTATATATAATTGACCTTAAATCCTTTTATAACGTTTTAATGAAATGGAATCCGTTTGACAAAATCATTTTCTTAAAGAAAATTGTAATATTTTTATATCGTCCTCGCTTCTAGATTTAATTGTGTAAATCCTCTTAAGGGCGTTCAGTCGGCATTTTTTACTTTTTTAATTTAATAATGGCATACGTAAAGTATTATTAAATACAGCCTACATCGAGCGATTTGGCTCTGTATCAATTTATTTTAATTCTTATTTTGTCAGTTAAAATATAGCCTATGTTATTTTTGAGTAAACAATAATAAAGTAGTGTTTTGTTAAGTTAATATTAATAATATGCGATAGGAAAAGGAGAAAAAAATACAATAAAAAAAATATAATCATTCTGTCAATTCGATACATAAGAAATCTTCTAATATTCATAAAAATCTTCTATATAATATTTGCCAATATTTACCTTACACTCTTTTCTATGATGGGTAATAATGAGAGTAACTACGCATCGCTCTCCATGTTATTTATTGTATGTAAATAAAATAACAATATCGTGTAGCCAGTTCACTTTTTGTTTAAACTATAATATTATTTGATCCAGAATTCTTAGAATTTTATCAAGGAATAATAAATTCTATGGAGAGGAGTTCAAGCTTCCCAGCTGAGTGCAGTTCGTGGATAGTCACGTACATACCTATTGAGTTTGCAAACTTGCAAACACTGAAAGATAATAAAAGTATTGTGAACTTTTCTCTACAAACATGTATTTGTACATAAAGGATAGAAATAGAATATTTGTATTTAAATTGTAAAATTTTATGAACTGACGACTTTATTATATATTTGAGATGTGTTCGCTTAGTTTTCGTTAGTTGTATTATAGTATTAGATCAAAAAAAAGTCAGGGTGATATTTTCAATTTTTTATAGAAAAAATACGACGGTCTAGTATAGGCTAAATAATTTTTTTATTTCTTATTGAAGAAGTAGTCAATTTAAATGCGCGCGAGTTTTAATAAAATAATATATTGTACATATTTTTAAACATTTTTAAAGTGTTATTCTACACTTAGGAAAGAAAAATACTTATTTAGAAAACGTATAAAAATTTGAACGTAGCGGGACTCGAACTCGCGCCTCCTGGAATTTTTCTAAATAAGTATATTGTACATATTTAATATTGAAACCAGTCGTGGCGCAGGGGCAAAAAGTGTGACTGTAAAACCTCTGGTTGTGGGTTCTCGTTCCCCACTCGAGGAGATAAAATATTTATTTAAATTTATATTTCCATTTCTTCGCACTGGTGTCGTGGCAAAGCGCGGCTTTGAGTTCTGCCACCCAACACGCAATGCTTCTAGAATTCAGCAGAAAGTGGGAAACAGAGTATCTTAACACTAGGTTCATTCTGCCTACCCTGTTGTGGGATACAGCGTGAAGCTGGTTTATTTATTTATTTATTTGTTTTTAATATTTAAAATTTTATTAGCTCCCACATAGAAGTATTTTGGCAAGTACATGATATAATATACATATAAATTAATCTTATATTAAATTCTCTAAAAAAAATAAATTAAATCAACATTGCGGGTTGAGTGGCGGAATTCAACGCCGCGCTTTGCCTCAATACCGGAGCGAAGAAATAAAAATATAATATAATATTAAATTCTTTATTTAAAGAAAAGTTAAAAAAGTTAAACTGTTTACGATTCCAGTGCATCACACATAGAAAATGCTTATTGCAGCTCTATGCAACAGAAATGGCGGTAATAAAGTAGGCATCAAACGCGATACGTGCTCTACGACGAGTACGTGATAGCTCTTTCACCTTAACCACTATATGAGGATTCACCTTTCCTTACCTTTATTTTATTGTACTTTGATTATTTAATAGTGGAGAACGGAGTGTCTTAACACTATGTTCCCTCTGTGTGTATTATTTAATAGTCAAAGTGACAACATTTTTATGTGCCAGATTTAATCTGAAATGGTGTGATAAATTATGTATTTATAGGAATATTAAATAAACTTTTAAGATATAATATTTTGGAGATTTGTTTACTTAGTCATTTACTAAGTAATTCTTTTTAGTTACCACGTATATTATTATTATTATTCAAGATACTAAAGTACCTTAATAATTATTATTGTAATAATATAAAAAAAGTTTTTTATATATTTCTTGATAAAAGCAAATCAATGCCAGTATTCGTTTAATAGTAATTATTTTTAGGATATCCTTAAACGTGCAGCAATCAAAAATATACTTATTAAGCATATATATTTTAAAAATTGAGTTTGAGGCCAGTCGTGGCGCAGGGCCACAAAGTGTGACTCTAAAATCGACTGGTTGTGGGTTTGATCTCCACTCGAGGAGATGAAATATTTACTTAAATTTATATTTCCATTTCTTCGCTCTCGTGTCACGGTCAACGCGCGGCGTTGAGTTCTGCCACTCAACACGCAATGCCTCTAGAATTTGGCAGAAAGTGGGGAACGGAGTGTTTTAGCACTAAGTTCTCTCTGCCTACACTGCTGTGTGCGGGATACATGAGGGATACGTGAAGCTGATTATTTATATATTTTAAAAATAATTATCCTCGTAAATAGAGTCATTATTTATTGCCAAACGATAATTCTTAGTAATTATCTTTGGGCAGCGGAAATTTGTAAAAATCTCCCTACAGAGATACTAACAACATAATAAGTTGTAACAAGCGTATAAAAATTTCGACGTAGCTTGATGAGAACGTATGGCTTAGTGGTCAGAGCGCCTGGTCGGTTTCCAGGAGGCGCGGGTTCGAATACGGGTCCCGCTACGTTCAAATTTTTATACGTTTTCTAAATAAGTATTTTTCTTTCCTAAGTGTGGAATAACACTTTAAAAAAATGATTTAGACTTTAACTTACACAGCAATAAGTATAGCATTATCTTATATACCTAAGTAACCAGCTACATAAATGTATGTAAAAAGGAAGTACATTTCCACGATCTTCCTGACCTTCCTAATACTAGACCTCCTTTACGTTTAACAACAAATTATAATAGTACCAAAATTAACTGTGTCTTACGAGGACCTTCACAACTTACAGGGTTTATTCCCTTCTGTTTCGTTCACACGGCCGTACGCCTAATGCTTTTGTTAAATATTATGTATGTAGTAGCGTTGGCATATTTTCTTAAGAAAAAGTTTTGCCATTTTCTAAAATTAAAAAATGGTACAAAAAATATTTTTAAACATTTTAAGTAAGTAGTGTTATTCCATACTTATGAAAGAAGAATACTTATTAAGAAAACGTATAAAAATTGAACGTAGCGGTATTTGAAGCGCTCTAATCAACTAAGCTATACGTTCAAACGTTCAAACTTAAAAAAAAACAGATGCCAGTCATAGCACATGGGCACAATCCTATGATGGAAAACTCGAAAGTTTGTGGGTTTCCATTCGAGGAAATGAGAGCAGAGTGTCTTAACACTAGGCTACCTTGCTACATGCGGGATATAGCTGTAGCTGAAAAAAGAAAAGAATAGAGAAACGTATAAAAAATATACAATAACTATTCATTTCTCTATCAGTTCCACAATCCGAAGGTTAGACTGTACTTAGCCTTTTTCTTTTTACTCCGCAACTAAATAGATCTTGGAGAGATACTTACGTACAAAAAATATTATTTTAATAAATAAAATTAAAATATAATTGGACAAGATATTTAAAATTTTATGAGTCCACAAAAGTAAAAACAATATTTGAATTTTTTACCTAAATCTTTCCACAAATCTCTCTATAAATTAGAATTAGACGCGCTTTTGGGATTACAATTATATAGAGCAGGCCTCGAGTCCAATCTAATCTCGATGCAACATGGGGCATTAACCGACATGCCCTAAGTGCATTGCAATATAACGTTGCTTACCACTGAATTTTACTCGAATATACGCTTACGCTTAAGCTATTTCTGTAGGGACTAGGATTTCGTTACAACAATTAATGAGGTCAGTCGTGGCGCAGGGGCACAAAGTGTGACTATCAAAGCGTCAGGTAGTGGGTTCGATTCCCACTAGATGAAATGAAATATTTAACGTTACGTAATGCCTTAACGGTTTATGTGGGATAAAGAAAAAAATAAATATATTGTCATTAATGTAAAGAAGAATAAGAAAATAGTCAAAGAAGTTTACAAGTGATTTCGTCATTCTCAAACAAAGACATAAAAAATAAATTTAATATAAATTCTAAATATAAGACATGAAAGGATATCACAGTTCGGGCATATTTGTAATAGCTGGAATGATTATGTTGAGAGGCGGAAAAAATTATAATGAGTACGATCACGAGTCGTTATCTTCCACAGACTAAACACTAAAGATTTTTATAATATTTAAATCCTAAATAAGAATAGTTACAAATTGATCTATAGGTAGTAATTTTAATAACAAAAAGATAAATACATATATGTATATATACTTATTTTTAATTGAGGTCATCTTGGTGCAGGAGCACAAGGGTGTGACTGTAACGCGACGGTTGTAGATTCAATTTCCTTCCGAGATAATTAATTTCTTTGCTCTGGCACGATGGCAAAAGCCCAGCGTTGAGTTTCGCCACTCAACACACAATGCCTCGAAAAGTTCAGTGGAAAGTGGGGAACGAAGTGTCGTAACACTAGGTTCCCTCAGCATACCCTGCTGTGCGAAGGATACAGCGTGAAGCTGATTTAATTTATTTTAAAACTTTCCAGTAAAAACTAGCTAACTAAGACAGCTTCACTCGCCCATAATTCACGCCAATTTACAGGAAGTCTACAATGTATTCTCCTTTGTTTTTTTTTCAAGCGAAGATTATCTTTATTTATGTTTCAGCCTTTATTAGTAATTGTGTTAGTAAACACACATTTTCAAGCTTAAATCTAAGTAGTCTGAGATGAATCGAGACTAATTAAACGCTGTGTGGGTTTATTGTAGTCTTAGTTTTTACCAGATTTTATTTAAGTTACTTTCCTTACATGTGTAATTTAACATAAAACAAATATATAATATAAAACAACCGATGGATTCATCAATATATGCACTGTTTTTTTTTATTTATATTTTGCACAAAGCAGAGTAGGCAGAAGGAACCTGTGAACCTAGTGTTAAGACATTTAGATATTACCGTTTCCCACTTTCCACCGATTATTGGAGGCATTGTGAATTTAGTGGCGGTATATATATATTTAGGTACATGTATACATTAGTAAAAATTGAGATATTACTTTCTATTCTATTTAAATTATATATTTTTTTTTTGTATTAAAAATTACAAATTCAAATTTTAATGTGAATCGGGTAAAATTCTAACGCGGTAACTAATCAAACACTATATGAATAACCACACAATAGGGGGTGAAAAGGTCGTTTCGAGCTATTCACGTTTGATGTATTTTTCCCCTTTGCGTTGTTTTGAATGAATCCCCTCGAGATCCTTGTACGTATCTGAAGCGAATAATTCGGCGGTAAAATGTCGCTACCAGTATTGCGTTTTCAAAGAACTTTGTGATTTATGTTAACAGAAAGAAGAAAGAAGCATCAGCCGACATTTTATATAAGTGTTACTTTCAATTACGATGTCGACTTTAATTTTGTAGTAAATATTATGACAAATACTATTTTTTTTAAGTAACAATTAATAATGTGTATTTAGGTTTTTATCATTAATTAATGACATAAACAAAAAATAAATCAAATCAGCTTCATTCACGCTGTATTCCGCACACAGCAGCGTAGGCAGAGGGACCTAGTGTTAAGGCACTCCGTTCTCCACTTTCTGCTAAATTCTGGAGGCATTGCGTGTTGTGTGGCCGAACGCCGCGCTTTACCAATTCACAACTAGTCGGTTTTACAGTCACACTTTGTGCCCCTGTGCCACGACTGGCCTTAACGGCATAAAAATATTTTATTGTTTACTTTAAACATTAAAATGCTTAAGAAATGTTTATTGTATCCAAATTCATATTTAATAAACATATACATATTTATATTTATAATGTACACAATTGCGATATGATGTATTTTGGGAGCGTCCTTTTGGAATATTGTGATTTTTAAGGTTTCTTACTTGAAAAAGTAAAAACGGAATCCTTATATTATAGGTCTGTGGTCTGTATTATTTATCTTGAGATCACAAGGAGGTTTGCAGTTAAAATTATTATTTTGACATTAAATAATTTAAATCTATGGCCCCTTGAAACTCAGGAAAAATCAAGCTTCTATGTGATATTGCTGCATTTTATATGAAATTCGCCGTTTAATCAAAATCTATAGGGTACTTCACGTGGACCTACAGGTATGAAATTTTGCAAAAAGTGAAATCTTACAATATAAATAAAGAAAAAAAATCTAAATATAAAAATTTATACGTATTTCATTGAAAAAAATATTACAAACTTACATTTGTATTTCTTTCATACAAAACGACTGCATATACCCGCAAACTTAAGTTTGCGAATTTTTATAAGTTGTGCTTCCCGTTGATCTACAATTCTAAAATTCATTCGGAACCCCTCAGTGGACAAATCCGACTGGCATTTAACCGTTTTTTTCTTACATATTGATGAATTGCGAAAGTAAAAAAAATACATTTCCGTCTCGCATAAGTAAGTAAATGCTGTTAAGATAACATTTTTATAAATTTAATTAAATCAGTCTGATTACAGTCCGCCTTTATACCAAGGGCTATCAATGGAACCGTTAGCTCTTTCATTTCAACACTTTTAGTGAACTCATTTTCATAAAAGCCTTCATTATGCTTCCCTCTAAGTTTGATAACTTTATTTACTGGCACGTAAATCTTGAAACATTCTATTATAGCTTTGAACGTTTGAATAATACATATTTATTGTTAAAATTTAATTCTTTATTAATTTTGTATTACAATAGTTATTTTTGATTTAAAGTTGTAATTTAATATTATTTACAATTTCAGATGTTTCATTTGATAGTCAATAAATATTAAATAAATAAGCAAATAAGTAAATATAATAACGTCAAACAATAAGAGCTTGTATATTTATAAATATTCTAGGCGAGATATTATAGACATTCATAATAAAAAAATGGCCATATTTGAAAGCACTCCGTCAAAAGAGTATCACAGGTTAATGGAAACCCATACAAAAATTTATTCACAAAAATATAACAGAAAAGTGACTCCATTACAGTAATGGAAAATAGTGGGCTCTCGTGTCTAGATTTTTTGTTTTAGTTTAGCGCTGATGCCGCCGCCGTAGTTACAGAAATACACGTTCCGATGCACGCTTTCATTTGGATATTTTTGTTGGCATGACCCAAAAGTCGACCCAAGTATCAGTCGAAACCCATATAAAAATTTATTTAATTATAGTTTGGTATAGTGTTTATTGTTTAATCAAAATATGTTATTTGAATTAGTATTTATTTTTATGAAATAAAATGTAATAATAATATTTTTTTTTGTTTAATTTTTAGAAATATTTAAAAAAAAGTTTGAATCGCAATGAATATTTATTTTCGTGTTAATAGTTTTTTTTCTATTTATTATTTAATAGTTAATAATATTTTTATATTAATTTAATAATACATTGATTCACACGAATAGTGATTGTTTTTTTAGCTTCACACTGTACTATATCCTGCACTAGCAGAGAGAACGTGGGAACCTAGTGTTAAGACACTCCGTTCCCATTAACACACTTCCGTTGCCCACATTACGCCGAATTTTCGAGGCATTACGTGTTAAGTAGCACAACGCCGCGCTTTGCCTCGTGAGGAAAAAGTAAGGAAAAGAAAAAAATAAATATTTCATTTCCTCGAATGGGAATCAAATCTGTCACCAACAATCCGACGCGTTGTCGCACGCTTGTGCCCCTGGAGTGGTCACAAGTGGTCTCAATTCAATAATTTTATTGAAAACGTTATTTTTTCATTTTATAAATGTATCTAAAAACTGGAAAATACTGATATTTAAAAAAAATCTGTTTGACGCTGTATTCCGCACACAGCTAGGTAGGCAAAGGGAACCTAATGTTAAGACACTCCATTCCCCACTTTCCCGAAATCTGGAGGCATTGCATGTTGAGTGGCGGAACTCAACGCCGCGCTTGGCCTCGACATCAGAGCGAAGAAATGAAAATATAAATTTAAATAAATATTTCATGTCCTCGAGTGGGGATCGAACTCACAACCAGTCGATTTTGCAGTCACACTTTGTGCCCTCGCGCCACGACTGGCTTCTGTATATTTTTAACTTTAAGAAATACGTAAATATATTTCAAATATAAACATATTTCAAATGGAATCTGAACACATAACCATCACAATCAATCGAGCATATCACTGCTGCAGCACGATAGAGGATTTTATTTTTAATACCCAACGCATATAATATTTTATTAAATATTAAAACAATAAAATTTTATTGACGGTGTCATAAAAATTAATGCTCTTTATTTACATTTTAGTGACACTGGTATGTAGAGTGGAAGTTAATTAACTATTATGAATAGGTACTCGTGATATGTTTAAATAATCATTTGTCATCAGTTTGATTTTAATGAATTTCGTGGTAATGTTTTTAATTTAAATGATTTGTTTGTATTTATCAGCTTGTTTGTGGACAATTTTGTGGCTAATGTATAGGCTGTTTTGCCTTGTGACAGAGATAAAGCGACAGAGGACCGTAACTAAACAAGTCAATATAAAGGTATTGGTGTCAATTTAAAGTAGAATTAAGACAAGAAATTATATTTTATTATTAAAGATATTCCGTTCCTGACTTTCCATCGAATTCTGGTGGAATTTAACGCCACCCTTTGTTGCGAGAAATATGAAAAATAAAAAAATTATCTATAATTTTTTATGCAAACATAAAATAAATAAATTGTTACAAGCCTATAAGAATTTCCACGTAGTTTGATGAGAACGTATAGCTTAGTGGTCAGAGCGTGTGAACGGTTTCCAAGAAACGTGGGTTGAAATCTCGCTACGTTCAAAAATAAAATTATACATTTTCTCTAAATGTATAGTTTCTTACGCCCCATTAAGTAAACAGTTCCTCTAATATAGTGGTTTTCTTTAAGTCAGTACCAAAAACCTAACAAGTAGTGGCGGACGGTTCAGAGCTCTCGTCAATAAATCACCAACGGAGCGACTACATTTTATCTGTCACTTGTCTTCCTGGTACAAATGGAGGATCAAGTTCTTGTATCATTAGCCGCGGTTATCATATAAAGTGTCATTCACTCAAGAAAGTTACTTCGTGTTTACTTATATACTAGTGGTGCCCGTGTGGCTTCGCCCGCTTGAAAAAATACGATTGGTTTTTTCTCACTTTTATTAATTTTGTGATCTAATATCATTATCGTTTTACAGATTATATCTATACATTGATAATTAAAGTTTTAATTAATTCAATAAAGCACTTATTTTGTGACAATATTGTCGCATACATCTTTGTTATTATATATATATATATATATATATATATATATATATATATATATATATATATATGAGTGTATTTCAGAAAAAATGACCCTAGCAAAATTAGACTGTCCCACAACTTTAAGCACTTTTATTTCTAATTTATTATATGGATCATGTGGAAATAAGATTTTATATGGTTAAAGTAAACGTTTTAATGTTGACTTAAATTAAAAAGTACTATAAAAAGCGGATAACTATTTTTATATTTAAAAGAAAGCAAAATATAAGGTAAAGATTTCGACTGTCCCACGGTACTCTTGCCGATTTCAAATACGTTTTACTTTTAATATATTAGACTTTAAATATGTTTAAGTGATTAAATATATTCACAGGTATTTTATTAAGTGTTTTTTCAACTCTAATGTGATAAATTTACAGTAATTTTAAATAATATCAATATTTTAATCTTGTCCTACGAAAACTATAGTACCGGAAAATCCTGAGTAGTCACGGTGAGTTTGATAACTTACACAAGTAAAATCTACTAATTTGTATTGTTTTTGTCTTCCTGGCACCACTATAATTGTATTTGTAAAATTGCCATTATTATACTACAGTTAGTTTCGACAAAAACTGTGACGGAAGTTTCTGTATCTACGGGGTACAGAAAATGTATTCCGAGTAGTGACGATATTTTAAACACAAATTAATTCGTTTTCTTTTATTTATCACGTAGTAATTCAACAAAAATCTAACCTATATTACATTACTACAGCTTAAAACAAGATAATTTAATTAAATGCTAGTTATTTTTAACTTGAAAAGTTTTTTGGGATGAAAACGTCACTTCCTGTGCGTTACGTGACATATTACCGAAACAAAACTGTGACTATTAGGAATTGTAAAGCTTAGTGCACAAGGAATGTTTAAAAATTTTAATTTATAACTCATGTGTAACACTTGGAAATTACGGAGAGATCAAAAGTATCATTTGTATAATTTAAAATTAATTCGCGCAGCCATAGGGAATGTTAAGGTTTATGGGTAAATATTCATGCATTAATCGGAGATCCTCCAGATATCCAGCAAGAGCTGGCTATTTATATATATGCTCTGCATAATTTTAGACAGCAAAGCCGTGATAGTGATTGAGCCTGCAGTTATTTGGATCTGACTCATCGCCTTCCTTCAGGAATGAGTGCATTACATCGATCTTCCACGTGTCTGGGATTACATCAACTGGGTAAAGATGCAGAAACAAATAAAAAAACGTTGGAGCCTGTCATTACGTAATGTAAAATATTGTGAGAAAAATCCAATACTTAAATCTGGTTGTAAATACCGAAATTTGCAATAATCTGGTTGAATCTGCCGACAATTTTATAAAATTTCTGGCAATGCAATTTCCACTTCACTACCGATGGTGAAGTTGACATACCACCAAGTTAAGAGTAGTCTGAAATGTGGTTAAGCAGCGAAAGCAGATGGAGTTACTGCAGAGATGGCCAAATATTCACGGCGAAATATTACGTGACTTGGATTTGTAATTGTATCTGTGCAATTTATGCTGGAAATCAGATTGAGGATACCAGACGAATGGCGAGGCACAGTCAACGTGCAAGCTATAGGGCATAATACGCACCATCATTTCATTAGCTTGCCAAAATATTGAGGAGAAGAATACAAGAAAGAGCCGATAGGCTGTAGTGGGATGTCTAATTAAACTTTAGAATTGAAAGAGTATATGAATTCAAGAAAGACCCAATGTTGGCAGTAACGTAAACAGTTTTTTGTGGTTTCGTGTACTTAATAATGCAAATTCCTGGATTGTAAGAATTAAATTATGCGAGATACTATCCCGGTACAAGGTGAGTGGCCTCTTGCTCCAAGCTATAAAGTCTCTTTAAGGAGATCACTCAGCCTGTATGGGTGCACGATCTGGCATGTCACCTTGGTTTGACATCAAATCGAGAGTTAAACAAGGCTGCGTTATGTCATGTTGGTTGTTCTATCTGTATTTGGATAGGTCTCTCCAAGGCGTATAAACAGTGTCATGAGAGCTAAAGCCTTAGCTGCGTTGATGATGACGAAACGTCAGCATAGCTCCACACATTGCAGTTCTGATATCGATTATGTATGCGGTTCTAAAACGTGCATATTACAGAAGAAGAAGAAGAGATAGCTAAATGCTGTAGAGATGTGATCTTTTGGTTCGACATGCCTGTCGTGTCGAGCCGTTTTGTTGACCGAATCTGCATATCAAACAAAGTAGTATATTACCGTGTCCAAACCGAGCATGTCGAGAGAACGAGTGATGACAGAATGGCAAAAAAATTGAGAAAGGAAGAGCAGCAGTTGGTAAGACAGGCAGGCGAAAACCTCGATTGACCTACGAAAACACAGCATCGATGATACTGGAAAAAATTCACGTAAAAAGTACGAGGACCCCCTGGAGAGCATATGTAAAGAGAGTGATGTCAGTGGACAGGGTAAAAGATGTAAAAAAAAATATGCTTTATTTTATTTTCAAACTGACAGTGTGGATATTGCTTAAAGTTTCCTTTTAATCACGAAGGTTTCAAATTAGTCACTGTCCTACATAAAAAACTGCACAAAATTTAGTTTTTTAATATCTATTTAGCGTTTTTTAGTATTTATTTTATGATTATTAATATTTTGTTATTATCAAGAATTACTCACGTTGAATGTTTTTTTGATTTTGTAATACGTTCAATCAGCAATGAATACTTTTCTACTGTGAATTGACCAAGAAGTGACTAACAAGAATTTATTTCGCTAATTATTTCGTAATGTGATAAAATTAAGCTACTTTTTTATTATTTTGGGAAAGAATGTAAACATATCTGTTAGATAATAGGAGATGATTTGGTTTTAATACTTGTTTTTGTTAGTTCTGGTGGATCATAGTCTGTGACGTAAAGGAATACTTTTCGCCATATGTTGAAAGAAAACTTGAATATTTTTTAAATTTATGGTATAATTTCAATTTCAATAGTATATTTAGGTAGTTAATAATATACTCTTTAATATCAGAGTAAATATAAGCAATTTTATGATATGCCAAAATAATATTTCTTATTCGTCACAGGGTCATGTTTTCTGAAATACACACATATATATATATATATATATATATATATATATATATATATATATATATATATAATAACAAAGATGTAATGTTTAACTACATTTAAATCGGTTTAACTGTTTCTGAAATTAGCGCGAAAAAACGCACAGACAAACAGATATTTTTTTTAAATCATTGTTTTAACTATAATTACATATAAAGACCACAATAATATTTTTTCTTATAAAGGATGGAAGTGTCAGCGCTCCTTTTACGGGAACAGCACATAGGCTAAAATATTTTAAACCCATACCTAAAAAAAATAATCAAGACAACTCAACGTATTATACAACGTATTACTTTCTTTAATTATTTTGCAGATTTTTTTATATCGTGTATAAATGACTTTGTAAATAACGTAATTCGAATTCTTTTTTGATTTTTTCAAAAGTTTATCGTGATCAAGCATACAGCGAAGTAAACCAGGAGTAACTCAAGGCATAATAATTCGTTTTCTGCTAGACCCGGCTAAAGTATGTGTACATTTTTTATAACAGAGGATATTGTTGATACGAGTTTCTCAGCTGCGTCCTCTGGATCAGTATTGTATAAAAAATAAGCGTAAATCGATAAACTAAGCGTAAGCTTTGACTGGTCACTACCAGTCAAAGCTGATTTTCTCTTCTTGCTCTCTTCTTCTTCTCTTCTATCTTCATCATATATTTCGAGACAATAATAATTAATTGATTCAATTATTCTGCAAGTAAATACTCTGAGTCCTGGTGCATCAGCTATAATATTTGTGAACGTAAACGCGACTGCTTGTGAGTTCTATTCCAAGTCGAGGAAATGGAACATTTATTAAAGTTTTCCTTTCTTCGCTCTAGTGTTGAGGCAAAACACGGCGTTGAGTTCCTCCACTCAACTAACTTAAAGTCATCAAATACATATATCAAAAATACCAAATTGGACACTGAAGGTAACGTATTTACATAATTAATGATTATATTTAATATTACTCAATATTAGCTATCAACACTGCATTATATTTCAGGTAAGTAATTATTACCATTATTCATGATATGATATAGAATAAATAACATCGCTTGTAATAATATTACATGTTTGTATTTTAAACAATGAAAATAACCAGATAATTATATTAAGCCTATTTGAGTCATTTGTTATTATTAGATTTTTAATAAATACAAAATGTAGAGCTAGATAGTAAGAAATTTATAAATTAAAAAAATAAATCAGCTTCACTCTGTAATCCCGCGCTCAGCAAGGTAGGCAGAGGGAACCTAGTGTTAAGACTCCGTTGTCTATTTTCTGCCGAATTTTGGAAACATTTTATGGAGACTAGCGGAATTCAACGCCGCATTTGCGTCGTTACCAAAGAGAAGAATTTAAAATATTTAATATTTCATTTCCTCGAGTGTCGATGAAAAAGTGTCTATTATGGTATTGGCGCTTGACGGTTTCTGGTGCCATTACCTTACGTATACTTTTGAGCGTCTGGGACTTGCAGGGCAATTGTAGTCTTCAGAGGCCTCTTTACATTAATTAACACTCGCCTCCACTGCTCAATTTCAATATAGCTAATCAATTTGGTTACGTAAACACTAATATTCAGTGCAGATATTAGTCAAATTCAAGAAATATTAGTTAGATATATTATACTAAAAATGGCCTTAAATTTAAAATTTTATAAATTAAATAATCATATAATCAGCTTCATACTGTATCCTGCACACAGCAGGGTAGGCAGAGGGAACTTAGTGTTAAAACACTCCGTTCCCCACTTTCTGTCGAATTCTGGAGGCATTGCGTGTTGAGTGGCGGAACTCAATGACGCGCTTTGCCTCTACACCAGAGCGATCAAATGAAAATATAAATTATAAATAAATATTTCATCTCCTCGAGTGGGGACTCAAACCCACAACCAGTCGGTTTTACAGTCACACCTTGTGCCCCTGCGCTACGACTGGCCTACTATAAGTTAAAATTAGGAATAATTAAAATGCGAATCGTAACATTTAAGATAAAAACTTTTTTTTTAGTTTGATTGCTGCTTAACCCTCTACGGCCGACATGGTAGTCCCATAGGCATCGCGAAATATAAAATTCAGATAATTACCACTAATAAAATTTATTTGGTTTATTACCACAAAATATTTGGAAAGCACAAAATGACTTAACTTTTACTTTTTTTGTTAAATACATTTTAGGAAGATAAAACAAAATAATTTATTTCATTAAAATAAACAAAGTAACATCATACATTAAAATAAAATATAAAAATAATTAATAAAAGTAATGTGTTCCTGTTCCGTTATGTAAGTGCAAAGTAAAAGCAAAGGGATGGAAATAGCAACTTAAATATTCAAGCATAAAGCTAGACAAGCAATAACCGCTCTGACGCCGCGGTGATGACTATTATAATATCATGTGAGCTCGTGTCGGACATACTAAGAGACATCTATATAATAATTTATACATATATATGTCACTTATGTAGAGGCCAGTCGTGGCGCAGTGCCACAAGTGTGTGACTGTAAACGCGACAGGTTGTGGGTTCGATTTCCACTCGAGGAAATGAATCATTTCATATTTTAATTTCTTCACTCTGGTGTCGAAGCAAGGCATGGCGTTAAGTTCCGCTATTCAATATAACAATGCCACCAGAATTTGGCGGATAGTAAGGAGCGTAACGACTTAACAATAGGCACCCTCTGCTTACCCTGATATTATAAAAAAATGCTTATGCTACTTTAAACAAAGTTGTAGTTAGTATTTAAATTATTCTTTATAAATTCTGCACATATCGAAACTTAGTAGTAACTTAAGTCACTGTATTCCTCGCTCTTCACCCAATTTATAAGACATAGTGTATTGAGTGGCTGAACTCTACACTGAACTTTGTCTGCAAGAGCACGGAAAGTCTTTATATTATACTATTTCTATGATATAAAATTTTTCTTTTTACATATCGTATAGGCGATTAAATATATTCGCAAATGCAACAGAAAGATGAAAAAATTATATCAGATTATAAACTGTAAAGCCTCTTAAACTGAAATTGACGTCACTTTTACCTACACATCACTATTATTGGGAGAAAAAAATGTTCCGTAGCAATAGCTACGTTGATTCCGTATTGTATTCATGTTCCGCTTTACAAAAAGACACGTAAAAATCGGGAATCTATTGATTGTCGTCGTCAACTGCACTGTTTTCAACATTTTTTTGATTTTAGTACACAATTTTTGATATATTATGTTTAAATAAGTACATTTAGTAGGTTTATTCAAGTTTTGTTTTCCTTTTGAATTTCCATCGATGTACTTTTAAAGAAACCACAGTATCAAAGATACTGGAGGAAGGTTATGTAAAAAGTATGAGAACGCCTAGGAGGCGAAAGAGGAATGTTGAGACCGTAGCGTTTTTCACTCCGTTCTCTCTGACTATCCCGCTATGGATACAGCGTGAAGCTAAGTAAAGAACAAATCATTAAAATTGTATTTTGAATCAACACGGATTATTAGAAATTATAAAAACAAACCAAAATTTATCCATACACCGAGAGGAAAATATGGATTTATAAATTTTACAAACTGTTGCAAACGGAAATTCGAATGGCTGTAAAACTAGAAACGCAACACAACAAAGCCATTACTGGTGGATGCGCGGCGTAATCTTATTTCCAGTTTCGGATCGAGCTAGAAGTTGGCCTGAGCGTGAAACGTTCGAAACAGAGAGCATTCAAGTATATTCAGGACTTTTATGGTAACGTAAGGTATACTAGGAAAATTAAAAATTTGAAAACTCTCGACCTAAAATATCACTACCTCGCTTTGGCAAAGTGTTTGTAGCTCTTAAGCTACTTCTCCAACTTTCATAAAGCCTACATACGAGTATGAACCATTGAGATAAACAAGGTTCATATCTAAGCTTTAAGGAATTAAAAAATCGCACTCTAAACGGTTTATAAGTGCTGGAGCTACGGTGCCTTACACAGATACACTAACAGACAGATACTTGAAACTCATAACACATGGCATGGCGGGGGTTGAAAATAAAAAAAAATCCTACATATAACAGGATAGGCAGAGAAAACACAGCGTTAATACTCCGTATATAAATAGAGAATGAGATATGAAACATAAATATTAAAAGACTTGAACGACTAATACTATATGCTTATAATTAAAAACTTTTTCGCAGCTTAACTTGGAGCTGTCTTCTTGGCAACTAATTTTGCTTCTATGTGGTTATCATTTCTATTAAACCACGTGGTGACATAAATGTATTATTTATTTATTTAATTATTATTATTAAATTATATTCCTGAAGTATATAATCGAATGTTAAACTTTAAAATATAAAAATATGACTAAAATGCTAATGCTTATATTTTATTGTTATTAAAAGAGTTGTGTGCGTAAAAATGTGAATGTAGAAAACTTTTCGCTGGCATAGCTTCCATCGTAGTAAGTACGTTTTATCGCTCCAAAACGTATGAACAAAGGCTGAGGAAATGTATGCCACAACAAAAGCCACTCTTCTTCCGCTTTTACCATATTTTATGTTAATGAAATAATTGAAAAGTATACCTATATGAAATAACTTTATGTTTTATTTCTATATATTATATATCTCTAAGCGAATACAGAGAATACTGTTTCACTGTGTTATTTTAATAATAACATTTTGTTACTTATTGTAGCTATTACCATTTTTAGCTCTACTATATAATAGTCTATATTTTAATTTTGACATCAATATTCAGATAATAAATTCTTAACTTACGTAATAGAAATGTTATTTAATACTAAATACTTTTTTATTATAATTTTAGATTCACGCTGCCTCCCGTATACATCAGGGTAGGAAAGGGGACCTAATTTGTTAAACATTCCATTCCCCACTTTACGCCGAATTTTGGAGGCATAGCGTGTTGAGTGGCGGACCTAAACGCCGCGCTTTGCCTCGACACCAGAGCGAAGAAATGAAAATCGAGTGGGGATCAAACCCACAACTAGTCGATTTTACAGTCACACTTTGTGCCCCTCCGCCACGATTGGTATCTATTATAATTTATTATTATTATTTTATATATAGATATTTACAAAAGGATTCGGGCGTGGATCAAGAAAATATTAAAGTTTTTTTGAAGATTATGTATTTGAATTAATATATTATTAATAAAATTACTATTTATTAATAAAATTGATAGCATATTATCTAAATATAATAAGAAAATATTCTTCTGGTTATCTATTAAGGTCCTGTTCAATGTAGACGGCGGAAGCTATAATGACGTATACTAAGAAAAACTTTTTTGAAAATTCTAGACCAGTACATTATACCTATTATGCAGTCCCATAACATTGAGATCTATATGGAACATGGGATATCCTATATGGTGAATGTGTGAGGTGAATTCAATTTTGTTTGTCCAAGAAAAAAAATACTTGACATTAAAAAATAAATGAGCTTCACGCTGTATCCCGCGCACAGCAGGGTAGGCAGAGGGAACTTAGTGTTAAGACACTCCGTTCCTAACTTTCCGCCGAGTTCTGGAGGCATTGCGTGTTGAGTGGCGGAACTCAGCGCCGCAAAAAAAGAAAAACTTGACAAAACTATTAATAAAATTAAATATACCAAACAAAAACGTAAAATTAAATATAACATTTGGAGAATACTTCGCCCTTGTTATCACTAGCACTTTGTGCCCTCCCTTGAGATTGAAAAAGTTAATGGCTTGGAACCATTCGGTTCGGTTTAAATAAATCGACGTCATACCTTTCCCGCCGCAGTTACGTTTCACGCGGATCCGCTTTTAACATTTTATAATGATATCATTATCGAGTATTAACTCGGTTCTCTGATAAAATGCTTTCTGCGTTACATTTTATCATCCTTATTGTTTTAGATTTGCATAGAAATGTTTTCCGTTCTCTGTAATATTTCATTTGCATTTTTATTTTATGTTTTATTTATTGTATGGTTATTTGTACATTGCATTCCTTTGTTTCTTTACTATTATAGTTTTTGTTATTTCATATATTTTTCTATTGTAAATAAGAATAAATGACATAGTGTATATATGTATAGCATTGTGTTATTATAATATATTTATACAAAACTTCTGTGTTTTGGGGGTAGAAAGAAAAAAATATAAACTAAATCGTTTCTATAGTTCCTTCGTAATTTAAATACGAACGTACTCGGATAATGGAACTGCGAGTTCATTATTAAATTATCGTATTTTAGATATAAGCGTTATCTGCGACTGACGTGGCTTTATTTTTACAATTATACTAACGTGATAGTCTACGAGACACCTTTTCAACAGCAAATATTTTTAAAAAATAATAATTCATTTGCTTTCATTTGCACTATCCGCCACATTCTGGAGGTTTTGTCTATGCCATGGCGGAACTGAACACCTTTGTCTTGACCTTGAGATTTTTCGAGTGGGAATCGAACACAGTACCTGTGTGTCTACAGTCACACGCTTGTGCCCCTGCACCATGACTGGCCTCTACGTAAGTAACATATATATGTATAACTTCATATATAGACTTGAAGCCTTAGATGTCTCTTAGTATGTCCGACACGAGCTCACATGATATTATAATAGTCATCACCGCGGCGTCAGGGCGGTTATTGCTTGTCTAGTTTAATGCTTGAATATTTAAGTTGCTATTTTCATCCCTTTGCTTTTTTACTATGCACTTACATAACGGAACAGAGTCACATTATGTTTATTAATTATTATTGTATATTATTTTGATGTATAGTCGTGGCGTAGCGGCACGAGGTGTGCCTGTAAAACCGACTGGTTGTGGGTTCAATCCCCACTCGCGGAGATGAGATTTGCTTAAATTTATATTTTCATTTCTTTGCTCTGGTGTCGAGGTTAAGCTCGGCGTTGAGTTCCGCCACTCAACACGCGATGCCTCCACAACTTGGCGGGAAGTGTGGAACGGAGTGTGTTAACACTAGATTCTCTCTGCCTACCCTGCTGTGTGCGGGATACAGCGTGAAGCTGATTTGTTTTTATTTTAATGTATAATGTGATATTGTTCATTTTATTTCTATAAATTATTTTGTTCATGTATTCCTAAAATAGATTTAAGAATTGTTCAAAGTGGAAAACATAATTATGAGCCATTTTGTACTTTCAGAATTTTGTGTAACTCAAGTAAATAAAAAAATAATATTACGTATTCGGTATAAAGAAAGGTAGACAGTGAGGTGCTATGGTGACACTGTGTTCTTCGCTGTCTACTGGAATTCGTGACGTGAGCGGAACTCATGCATTCAAACCCACAAACATAATGTTTACAGTCAAATTCTGTTCCTTTGCGCAACTATAGCCTAACTGATTTTTATACAATAGCCTCGATGATTTTTTAATTTGACAGAAATAAGCAACAAACCTATCAGGCTTGTTGCCCATTTGATAATGAATTTGATCATTCTAACGAGTATTTTTTAAATATATTTTAAAGTAAACATTTTTTTTAATCTTTTGGGAAATTTCAGATTAGCTTCACACTGTATCCCACTCCCTCTGTCTACACAGCAAGGAATCTAGTGTTAAGACACTTCGTTCCGTATTAACGAACTAAAACCATCAATAAAAAAGATCAGAGACAGAAAGTTTCCAAAAAAGAATATAAAGTGTGCTGCCGAATCTGTTATTCACTGCTGCTTGTCAATTCCAGTGAGATTTGTTCTAACTTTGTAGCGTATGGACTACTAGGACTATCACTTTTCAGAGAATCAATTAAGCGGAGCACTGAAATTTTTGTGGCCAGTCGTGGCGCAGCGGCACGAAGTGTGACTGTAAAACCGACTGGTTGTGGGTTCGATCCCCACTCGAGGAGATGAAATATTTACTTAAATTTGTATTTCCTTTTTATTCGCTCTGGTGTCGAGGCTAAGCGCGGCGTTGAGTTCCGCCACTCAACACGCAATGCCTCCAGAATTCGGCAGAAAGTGGGGAACGGAGTGTCTTAACACTAGGTTCTCTCTGCCTACCCTGCTGTGTGCGGGATACAGCGTGAAGCAAAATTGATGATTGAAATGAAATTTTTAAAAACAGTCTTGTTACTTAAACTTCAATGTTTAATATACAGAGTTGTATAGGTTACATATATTTATAATACTTGAGTAGTTGCACAACACAAAAATACTTGTAGTTAATTTGGCAAAGTTAACAAAAGGTACGGGCCACGCGTACGCATTGATCAGACATAATATTAATAAAAGTAAAAATAATTGTGGAATGTATGAACTTACGAGTACCTAATCTACTTTTCTTCAGCTTCAGGCTATATCCCAAATGTAGCAGGGTTTGCAAAGGGAGCCTAGTATTAAGACACTCCACTCCCCACTTCCCACTTTCCACCGAATTCTGGAGGTATTGCTTTATGAGTTGGAGAGCTCAACGACGCGCTTTTGCTCCGACACCAGACCGAAGAATTGAAAACATTAAATATTTCATTTTCTCAAATGGGAATCGAACGCATAACCTGTCATGTTTACAGTTGCACGCTCGTGCCCCTACTGTGTACCTAAGTACAGTTTATCCTTGTATCTCTTAATTCAACGAAGTACAATCTTCTTTTGAGTAATAAGAACATTGACATGCGGAACGTTTAGGCAGGGAAGATAATTCCGGCTCATATTACCAAGTGAATTTCATATTACCCTCTTCTGTATTTCATATTTGCTACTTCTATTATCTATATATATAGTAAATACATTTAATACTAGCTAGTATATTCGGCAGAAAATGGGGAACGGACTGTCTTAAGACTAGGTTCCCTCTGCCTACGCTGTTGTGTGCGGGATACAGCGTGAATCTGTTTTTTTTATTATAAAATAGAATTGCAAAAACGCTTGTAAATTAGACTATTAATTCCAAAAGCAAATAACGTCAAGATGCCGCAGTTAAAAGAGAAAGAAATGTTAGACATCTTTCACATAAAACGTGAGTTACCATAAAAGATCTCCGGGACAATGTAAATTCCTCCTCTTAATTCCCCTCACTGAAGCAGTGAGCACGAATAGGCAGTTATCACGTACGCTGACTGTTTATGCCTACTTTATTACCGCATGGTCGTTGCATCGTATTGCACTAAGTACTCTTCTTTTGATAATCATTTTAATAAGAACTAACGTTTAGTGGTAAGTAATACCTACGTGTCGTGGCGCAGAGCAACTGTAAATGCGACGGTTGTGGGTTCAATTTCCACTCAGGGAAATGGAGTATTTAATATTTTCATTTCCTCGATCTGGTCTGGTCTGGTCTTGGTCGAGGCTAAGCGTAGCGTGAAATTCCGTCACTCTACACGTAATGTCTCGAAAGTTCGGCAGAAAGTGGAAAACGGAAGTGTCTTAATGGGAACGGAGTGTTTTGACACTAGGTTTCTACGTTCAGCTAAAAAGCATGAATATTTAATGAAGGCAGGTGTTAAAGATAAACTATAAGCATGCTCTTCACAGCGTCTGATTGGCATTATTTAAGCTGAGTGGTCACAGTTTTGCATTTCACATTTGCACAGTAATAATTAAGGATTCTCTGGGGATTATGCTAACCGTGTATTAAATAGTGCTAGACTTTGTGTTTGGCATATTCGAAGGACGAACAAAAAAAATTGGTTGTAGGTTAAACTTGCGACAATTAAAGACTTATTTTTTTTACTCTGGTAATAGGGAAGAAATTCGCTCCGTTTCAGCTCGGTGTTAAAGTCCACCACTGAACAAGCCTCTCATTCGAATGGAGAGCGGAGAATGAAATATTCGTACTTTGCTAGCCATGAAAAAATGTGAAGGTAAAACACACAGCTATTTTATTAAGTAGTAACAGAGAAACAAAGAAAATTGATAAAATTACAAAACTTTATAAATATTTTTTATAAAGATTATTAGTATTTATATCTACATATCTAAAAATGAATTCTAAAATGAAATGAACATAAACCAGTATCATTAAACTAGACGAGAATATCGTTGATGACAAATATTTGTTGTTATAAAATAAATAAAATGTTATCTCTATACACTGTAGAGTAGTTACTTTAGAAAATAAAGAAATAGATTTGAGGCTGTCGTGGCGCAGAAGCGCAAGGGTTTGATTGTAACGCAATGGTTGTGATTTCGTTCCCCACTAGAGGGAATGATTTAGCATTTATTAATATTTTATTTCTTGGTTCTGGCACCAAGGCGAAAGTTTCGCCACTCAACACGCAATGCCTCGAAAAATTACAGTAATCGGCAGTAAGTGGAGAACGGAGTGTCTTAATAGTAGGTTCCCTCTGACTACCTTATTGTATGCGGGATACAGCGTGAAGCTAAATACAAAACACAAAAATGTGGAGGTATACTAAGCAAAAATTCTACGCATCAAATATGAAAGAGAGTCATTAGAGACGCTTAAATGATTTTTAATATTGCTAGAAATCGTCGAAGAATTTCCATTGTTCGCTACAATTGATAATAAAAAGAATAGTTAAATCCCAGCAATACGTTTACATCGAACCAACTGAGATCGTGAACGTCGCGACGGAACTTTCATAAAGACTGATCAATTGAATATAGCTGGAAACGTGAAATTGAATTTATTAGCTCCCCCATTTGCTTCAATATCAAGACATCTTATCCGATACTGTACAATGTAAGTTGGAACGCATTAATTCGTAATTAATGCGTAGGGTATATAGTGTTTAGATTCTCCATTTTGTTGTTATGTTAAACAAATTGTTGAGACGTAAAATACAGTTTTTTTTAGGAGCTTGGTGTTAAGACACTCAGCTCTCCACTTTCGGCCCAATTATAGAAGCTTTATGTGTTGAGTGTCGGTCTCGACACCGGAGCTAAGAAATGGAAATATAATATTTTTTCATTTTTTCGAATGGGAATCGAACCCAAAAACTGTTGTGCTTACAGTCACACGCTAGTGCCCCTGCGCCACGACTGGTTCTATAAAAAATATACTTTGTGTATATAAATAAACTATTCATTTTATAAAAGCAGTTGTGATATTATATTTTAAAATGTATTATATTATTAAAATTAAAAAAATAAA